>ML416746.1:0-42637 GCA_005239525.1 Nicotiana knightiana | reverse complement strand
TTCAGTCTTGGAAGTGATATAGGCATTTCTTTGTTGAGCCAGTTATCTATATTTTACCCACCTAATTGTTTTGTATCGTCGTTAACCCCGTTGAGCCTATAATCCTGTTTCTTTGGCAACCACATTACAAGCCATATCCCTTTGTTTGAATCGATCATATATTTGAACCTTGTCACCTCTCGTAAGCACTGAAAATGTGATAAATGATGGAAAAGTTAAAGTGTGGGGTGGTAGGTTGGTTTTTGAGGGGAATAATTTAAATAAGGAGAAGGGTGCATTGTTTGGAAAAGTAAGAGTCATTTGAAAAAGAAAGAAAAAAATATAGAAAATAAATAGTTGTATTGTTGTGAAAGAAAAATATATGTGGTGACTCTTGATGTAATTGTGCNTATGTATTAATGTGCTTAGGGAGGTGTAGTCACTCTTATATCCAAATGTATCCTACCCATCCCGCAGTCTACATTAAAACCAAGATAAAGTCCTACTTGATCCTAGACTGAATGAGCTCGATTAGTAGAGTAGTACGCTACGGGCAAGCCTATGGTGCATCTTTTGTGGCATATGAATGTTGTTTCTGAGAGCGAGTGAATTCTTTCTATCTTGAGTTCCTAAGTGTTCTTAAATATTACTGTGTGAGGAACTAGCTCTTTGCTTTGGTGATGGCGCATCATTCATGAAGGAAAGGTAATGTTGTTGACCTCTATGTTAGAGTAGTTAGTGAATTGTGAATAAAGCATGGCATTTGTGAGTCCATTATTGAGGCGAGGCTGTCACACCTTTGTACTTGAACTGTTTTAAATATTCTTGGAATAACGTGTTAAGAGATTTGCTTAATAAGTTGTGTACATGAGTGTAGTGTGATTGCTCGAGGACGAGCAAATGTTTAAGTGTGGGGTATTGATGCGAGGCTAGAATTCATGGTTTAACATGTTATATGCCCTACATTTTATGTGCGTTAATGATAAAAATACACTTTTTATGTGCATAATAGAGTTTATTTCATGTGTAGGTGAATTGGAGATGGAAACCGAGCTAAATGGATGCAAATACATCGAAAATACGCTCAAGAGGCGATGAGGAGTGCACCGGGCTATAGCCGGGTGCCAGAGCCCAAACGCCCGACCCTGCCTAGATTTAGCCAGGCATTAGAGTCCAAACACCAGCCTTAGCCTAGCTATAGCCAGGCGTTAGAGTCCAAACGCCAGCCTTAGCCTGGCGTTAGCCAGGCGTTAGGGCCCAAACGCCAGGTCCCAAGTTCGGTCAATTCCAAGTTTTGATGAGTTTAAGTGTTTCCCGGTTGGAATAGAAGTCTCCTACATGTTTAGGGTTCGTCCAAAACATATAAATAGACCCTGTAAACACAACTTGAAGGAGGGGGAAGACATACGAAGGATTCGAAGAGAGAAATACCATTGAAGTGACAAAACATTGATTTTTACATCTTTTATTCATTACTTTGTAGTTCAATTATGCAATTTCCTTTGGGTGTGATTCTTATGAACATGAGTAGCTAAATTCTTAATATAGGGTATTGGTAGAACCCGTTGGGGATGAATTTGTTGTGATATTAATATAGTTTGGTTGATTAATCTCTATTTGTTCAACTACGTTCTTGTTGTAGTTGATTGAAAGGGCCCTCAATTAGCTGTTCCTATTTATTATGTATCTACTTGAGAGAGAGTGCATATTTAGGTAGTTGTTTGAACAACACCACTCCCAGAGTATAGACGAAAGTCATAACCGAGGGTTTAGAGGTTGGATTAGAGATAACGATACCTCGGGTGCAATCTAAAGTGAATTGTATTGCAATCTAGCTAGCGTAACTCGAGAAAGTGCGTCTAGTAAATTATCATAATTACTCGAGAGAGATTTATGGTAGATAGAGTGTTCATGATTGATAGAGACGACTAATTAAATTATAAGAAATATCTGAGAAAGAATTGACCAACGGGGGAAACCAAACCTTAGACCTTTATTATCATTGTTTACATCATATTGTTACTTAATTGCTAGTTTATTATTTTGTCAGTAGAATTAGTAAAATATTACCATTTGATATTCAAATGTCTTGAGAGAATTGATTCAGTAAAAGTTTAGTATTCCGACTGCTTAATTGATACGTAAATTCCATGTGGGATCGACTCTAGGCGTAATACCCCGGATTATATTTGCAACGCCCGTTTAGTCTTTTATTAGACATAGTTGAGCGTGATCAACTCTCACAATTATGATTCCCTACCCTCTCAAAATAGGAGTTGTCCCACTTTTGTCCGACTTTGGCCTAGTTTTCGGGTTGGAATTTAAAAATATAACATTTAAGTAAAAATAATTAAAAAATGATCGTATATAAAAATGCTATTTTAAACTTAATACTATTAAGAATAATAGTGATAATTGTAAAAATATAAAAATAGTTATTGTGACCTAAACAGTATAATAAGGACAATTATTGAAAAATAATGGCTATTATAGCAAATGATACAAAAATGCAAATATAATTACATAAAATGAAGTAAAATATTATAAAATATGCATATGGGCATTAATAATTAATTTGGATAATTAATCACCCAAAAATAATTTTGAAGGATTAATTAATAAATATTTAGCAATTAAAATGCCAAAATAAATTTTAAGGCTTAAAAAGGAAATAAGTTATTTGTATGAACTCTTGTAATGGAAATTTGACAAAAGTATAAGAAAATAATATTTTAAAAAATATATAAAATTCTTCATAAAATATAAAGGTAAAATTGAGTATCAACAGCTGCCCCTATTTACCTGGGGATGATGAAAGAATTATCGAGTAAAAAATGAGATGATAACCAATTTTGTTTAAATAAATGAGGACGGTGGTATAAGGTGTTTAAAAATATGGGGGGCCGAACTCTGGTTCTTGAGTTGCCTTCATATCTCTGGTTTTGTGGGAATCAGGCCACGTGTAGTTCTGGATCCAACGGTGGGCGAAATCAGTGGAGTTGTAATGAAAAGATTGTATGATTCAAAGGATGATTTTCTCTGGGTAGGATGATGTCATGAATAGTTTCTATTTCAGGCGAAGAGTATGAATGACAATAACGTGAAATTGATCGTTACGGATGCGGAGGTTAATGTGTTTGGGGATGGTTATGGAAAAGAAGATAATCAATTGTCGGTTAGAGATTACTTGGGGACAATCGAGGAACGTGAACGTTTGAACGTGAACCTGAGCGAGAATTGCTCCTGTTTGGAGAACGGTTACCTTCCGAGTTGGCTGCAAAGTGAATGCGAAAAACATGCATATACATATACATAACATGTATAATATAGTTATCGTAAGTGTGTGAATTTAAACATGATGCAAATTTTCTTCGGACCATGAAAGTCGTCTTCGGACAATGAGGATGGTGTCCTTAGACCATGATTCCCCTGGACATAAAGCGTATGATAAGGTATTCGCAAGCCATGAAATAGTGTCCTCGGGCTATGAGAATGGTGCCTCTAGACTTTGAAGCCTTTGAATAATGATGAGAATTTTGAGATCCTTAGGCCATGGAATTGTGTCCTCGGGCCATGCAAATGGTGCCTTCGAACTATGACACCTTTGGATAGTTTGGTGATATTTCAGCCCATGAGATGCAAAGATGTAGTGATATTGATCGTTCGTCGGAGGCAGTGTTTAGCCTTATGTGGGTGAAGGCAGTACTTAGACTTACGCAAGAATGAAGGAAGGCACCGCTTAGCCTTGTATGAGATAAGGGCAGTGTGTATCCCTATGCAAGGGAAGGTAGTGCTTAGCGTCATGTGATGTAATGAGAGCAATGCTTAGACCAATGCAGATAAAATCAATGCTTAGCCTTATGCAATGATTGAGGAAATTCTTAGCCGCATGCATGTAATGAGGGCAGTGCTTAGCCCTATATAGAGAAAGGCAATGCTTAGCGTTATACAATGATGGAGGCAAGGCTTAGCCTCATGCAATGTAATAAGAGCAATGTTTAGCCCCATGGAAATGATGAGAAGGCGATGATTAGCCTCAAGTAAATGCGAGAAAGGGAAAGTGCTTCTTAGCTTGACATGTATAGGATTAGTAACGTCTATCTATGTAAAGATAGTGATCTTTTTTGTGCATCCCTTGCAGATACTTTTGATAATGCTGTATCCGTTGTACCTGCATCCAACGAGAAGTTGTAAGTGTGGGAGGAGGGTTGTTCGTGCTTTTGATCCCTCGTTTCGTCCTTGCTTCTGACTTGATGCTTATGTGCTTGAGCTACCCTGGGTAGCATTTGGCTATTACAAAATTGAGTTTTAGAAATATGCATTTTGAAATTAGTTAGTTGTAAGAAATGAAGTTTTAAAATACATGATAATGCATTAAATAGGTTGTTCTATCAAATCATAGAATGTGACACATTTTGAGACATTGGAACGTCCTTGTGCTCAAAATTTTGCCCCAGTTCTGGCGAATACTTATGGTAACATTCTTTCAGTGACCCCTGGCGTGATAACATTAAATCTGGCGAAGCTCAAAATCTTACTACAGTTTTCGACCATAGAGGGGAATGCAGATTTTATTATAATGTGATCGAACACACATGGCTACCTACTTATTTCCTCTTAAATGGGAATCATGTCAAGCATAGTTCTTGTTACATCAAGAAAAGAGTGCAAATACAATCCTAAACATAATATCTTTTGATGACGTCAGAATTGATAGGTTTTGGCCATATCTCTCCATCCATATCTGCTAGTATGAGTCTCCTCCTATCAACACTCCGTGAACTATATAAGGACCTTTCCAGTTAGGTGAGAATTTTCCTTTTGCTTCATCCTGATATGGAAAAATCCGCTTTAGAACCAGTTGCCCTGGTATGAATTGCCTCGATCTAACCTTCTTGTTGAAAGCCCTTGCCATTCCGTTATGGTATAATTGGTCGTGACATTTTGCATTCACCTTTTTCCATCAATGAGATCCAATTGATCATATTGACTTTGCACCCATTCAGCATCACTAAGCTCGGTTTCTTGTATAATCCGTAGGGAAGGAAATTTCACCTCGGCGCGGGTTCAATTGGTCCGATGACATCCATGCCCACGCGGTGAAAGGCCAAGGCTAACTCATCACATTGATTTCATTAGGTTGTACTCGTATCATGTCAGCATGTACCTTACACTTGTAGCACTTCTGTACGTACTTGATGCAGTCAGTTTCTATGATCATCCAAAAATATATTGCCCTTAAGGAGACAAAACAATTTCAAAGCCTAGTTGGGTCCAACAACTATAAATCGAACCAGAGAGGCAATCAATCGTCCCTTGTTGAGTATATAAAAACAAAATATCATCCAAATTTTCACAAAACAAAGTTAGTAAGACCGCATTAGTACTTGCCAAAATATGGAAAAAAACTAAGTAACACCGCGAAACATGAATAATAGCGAGATAATGTAAATAAGGCAAACAAATAATAGGATTCCATAGTATAGCCGGATCCGGAGAGAATTTTTGGCGAGGCCGCAGGTGCGGGATTTGAGGTCTTTGGGATTTTCCGTAGGTGCGGACCCACTGGACAGAAAGTATAAAAGCGTGCCTTCGCGAATTTTAGTCATTTTTCTCAATATTTCATTCGGGTTGAAGCTTTTGGAAGGGTTTTGAAGAGGGGATTTGATAGTTCTTCATTGAGGTAAGGTTTTTGGACTCTAAACTCGCTATGTGATTAAAGGTCGGATTTATGGTGGAAAAATAGGGGAAAATCAATGTAAATTTGGGTAACTAGGGCTTGAGATTAAGAGTCTTTAAAATGGGGATTTGAGGGGTCATTTGGACTCCGAATTTAGTGTTATTTATATGTACGGACTCGTGAGATGATGAAGAACAATTTGGTATAAAAATTTCTGAGTTTCGGAATGTGGGCCCGGGGGTCGGGTTAGACCAATTTCGGGATTTTTGAGTATTTTTGATACATTTCGATTGGGATTAGTTCCTTAGCATATTATAATGATATACATCTGATTGTTGGTAGATTTGGAGCACTCGGAGGCCGAATTTAGAGGCAAGAGCACTGCGGAGTATTATATTAGCCGGTTTTGAGGTAAGTAACGCTTCCAAACTTGGAACTGAGGGTTCGAAACCCCAAACTATTTGATATTGATGTTAATTAAGGTGACGCACTTGCCAAGTGACGGGCATGCGGGCGTACGCCTAATATTTGTAGCCTGGCTCATCCCATGGCACTGTCTAATGGTTATCTCAGGTTGATATTTGTACTGTGAATGTGGTATTTACCTTGAACGAAATAGAAATCATGATAAGTATAAATGTTAAGGCTTTACGCCAATATGTTCAGACCAGAACGGTTGATTATTACTGTCTCTATTTATGATTATTGTTTTTATGTACTCAGTCCTGTTATAGTATATGTTTCATGCCTCAACCTCGTAAGTTGCTAGTTTATTCTATATTATCATTGGTTTGGACTGATTTTCATATGTTAGAGACTTGTGAGTGAGACTGGAAGGTACTGACTGAGTGAGGCTTGGAGCCTGGTTTTGAGACAATTATGAGGTCGGACTGCACACCGCAGCGACCCTGGAACCATGCCTTCGTTGGCTTGACATAGCGCTTGGGCTCAAAGGAGCCCCTCCGGAGTCTTTACACCCTCAGTGAGCGCACAGATATTGAGGGATGGATTTCCCTGGACATGGATCTTGTCCGAGTATTATGTTCCGGAGATGGAGCTTCTCCTGGGTCTTATGTTCCGGAGATGGATTTTCTCCGTGGGTCTTATGTTCCAGATATGGATTTCCTCCAGGGGTATTATGTTCCGGTGATGGATCTTCTCCATGGTGGCTGGATCGGCCTTTTTTTCCTCAGTACTAGGTGACTGTGTCACTTGTGTTATGTAATATCCGGGATGGACTTTCCCTGGGCTGGAAGGCCGTATTCTAGTACTGAGTGGACCACCTTATGAGAGTTTGATTACTGAGTATACATCATTCTTGATTCCATATGAATTCATGCTAGTATACAGAGTTACAGACATATGTTGATGCATCGTGTTTATTTCCTGATATATTACTGTCATGTCCAAGTTATATACTGTTGTTCGAATTATTGGAGGTTTAGTCCGTCACTACCTCTCAGGCCATATTTTGGTTTCGTTACTACTGAGTTGGTGTACTCACGTTACCCCCTGCACCTTATGTGCAGATCCAGGTACATCGGGATTTAGCTCTGGTCAGTGAGTAGCAGCAGTTTCATCAGAGTTGACGAGGTATCAGCTGGCGACCGTGATCTCGTCTTCTCTTCTTTTTCTACCGTTGTATTTATTTTCAGACTATGTTGGTCATTTATTTTTGGTTGTATTACGTACTAGCAGCTCATGACTATGTGACACTGGACCCGGGGTTTTTAGGATTTGGGTTTTGAATTTCATAAACTGGTTTCCAAATTTTGATTTATTATTATTTTTATCCACAGACTTGTTAAGAAGGATATTTTATTGGAAATTGTATTTAGTTAGATAAAATGGGTGGCTTGCCTGTTTCCACGACAGGCGCCATCACGACTCCGTAAATGGGTCGTGACAAGTTGGTATCAGAGCTCTAGGTTAAATGGGTCTCACCAATCATGAGCAGGTTTAGTAGAGTCTTGCGGACCGGTACGGAGACGTCTGTACTTATCTTCGAGAGGCTACAGAACCCTTAGAAAAGTCCCACATCTTTGAATTCTGTCGTGCAACTCTATTGAACTCTGAAACTATAAACTTCTGTTGTTTTCATTCTTTCACAGATGGTGAGGACTCGTGCTACCGATAGTGGTGCCAAATCCCAGTAGAACCAGCCCGAGGTTGAGGACGTAGTCGAGGCCGTGGCAGAGGAAGGGGTGCAGCCCGCACAACAGCCGGGGCAGCACCTGTGGACCCTCCAATTGCCCAGGAGTAGGTCCCCGAAGCTGAGATTCCAATGGGGCAGACTCAGGCACCAGCAGTGCCCATTGTGATTCCGGGTCTTCAGGAGACCCTAGCACAGATTTTGACGGTGTGCACCAGCTTGGCATATGCCGTCGCTATGTCCACTACTGCTACTACTTCTCAGGCCGGGGGAGGCATCCAGACTCCAGCTTCCCGGACACCTGAGCAGTTCATCCAGGGACTTCAGACACCTGGGGCAGCCCCAGTGCAGCAGATTGCTCCGGTACAGGATTATGTGGTCCCAGCTTTTGCTGATGATGAGCAGTGTAGGTTGGAGAAGTTCAGCAGACTCCAGCCTCTGACTTTTAGTGGTACAGAGGGCGAGGATGCCCAGGCCTTCTTGGACAAGTGCTAGAGGATACTACGTACTGCAGGGATATTAGAGGCCAGTGGGGTTCCATTCACGACATTCCAGTTTTCAGGAGCTGCACTTGCTTGGTGGGAGGCCTATGAGGCGTATACCCGCTGATGCATCGCCCCTTACATGGCACCAGTTCTCCATTCTCTTTCTGGAGAAATATATACCATAGTCTCACAGAAAGGAGCTGCTCAGAGAGTTCGAGCAGTTGCGTCAGGGAGACATGACCATGATGCAGTATGAGATGAGGTTCTCTAAGTTAGCCCGCCATGCCATCTGGCTAGTTCCCACAGATAGAGAGATGTTTCGGAGATTTGTTGATGGTCTCGCTTATCAGCTACGAATTTTTCTGACCAGTGAGAGGGTATCCGGTGCTTCTTTTGAGGAGGTAGTTGACATAGCTAGGGAGATTGAGTCAGTACGCCACCAAGCGTGTTGAGAGAGAGGTCAAGAGGCCTCGAGGTTCTGGTAGTTATAGTGGTGATCACTCAGGAGGTCAGTCTCGGCACAACAGAAGCAGACCATTCAGGCCTCCTCCGCCAGCACGTCTAGCTTACAATGGTGCTTCATCATGACACGGTCCCCGTAGCTCTCATCCGTACCGTTCCTCATTTAGTGTACTTCTAGCAGAGATCTCATCCCGGCCACCATCAGTTCAGGTTTCCTCAGCACATGGTTCTTCTAGCAGCTACCCTGGTTCCAAGGGTTCCCTTCAGTCCCCATCGTCAATTGCTGGGAGGAGTTGTTTCAAGTGTGGGGATCCGGGTCACATCAAGAGGTATTGTCCCCGCCTTTCTGGTAGTTCATTTCAACACAGGAGCCAGCCTCCAGCTTCACCACCAGTTTCTACACCACCCGCTCAGGCAGCTAGGGGCGGAGGTCAGTCAGTCAGAGGCCGATCTAGAGGGGGAGGTCGGTCTGGTGGAGGGCAGGCCTGTTTCTATGCACTTTCGGGCAGACCTGATACCATAGCTTCAGATGCAGTGATTACAGGTATTATCTCAGTCTGTCACTGGGATGCTGCAGTATAGTTTGATCCTGGTTCTACGTATTCATATGTTTCTTCATACTTTGCACATTTCTTGGATACGCCCTGTGAGTCTTTGTTTTTAGCTATTCATGTGTCGACTCCGATAGGGGATACTGTTGTGGTAGACCGGGTGTACCGGTCTTGTATTATATCTATTGGGGATCGGGAGACCCGCGCAGATCTGTTATTGCTTAGCATGGTTGACTTTGATGTGATTTTGGGCATGGATTGGATATCTCCATGCCATGCGGTTCTCGATTGTCACGCCAAGACCGTGACCTTAGCTATGCCTGGATTGTGAAGGATTGAGTGGAGAGGTTCGGTGGAGTATGTGCCTAGTAGGGTTATTTCCTTTCTGAAGGCTCAGCGTATGATTGGGAAGGGGTGTAAGTCTTATCTGGCCTTTGTGAGGGATATTAGTAGTGAGACTCCTTCCATTGATTATGTTCCTATGGTCTGTGAGTTCCCGGACGTTTTCCCAGCAGACCTGCCAGGCATGCCACCTGACAGGGACATTGATTTTGGTATTGACTTATTTCCTGAAACCCAGCCTATCTCTATTCCCCCTTACCGCATGGTCCCAGCAGAGTTGAAGGAATTGAAGGAACAACTTCAGGAACTCCTAGATAAGGGGTTCATTCGGCCTAGTGTGTCGCCTTGGGGTGCACCGGTGTTGTTCGTAAAGAAGAAGGATGGATCCATGCATATGTGCATTGACTATAGGCAACTGAACAAGGTCATGGTGAAGAACCGGTATCCTTTGCCCCGTATTGATGACTTTTTTTATCAGCTTCAGGGAGCTAGGGTGTTCTCCAAGATCGACTTGAGGTCTGGGTACCATCAGCTGAAGATTCGGGATTCTGATATTTCAAAAACTGCTTTTAGGACCAGATATGGCCACTATGAGTTTCTGGTTATGTCTTTTGGGCTGATCAATGCCCCAGTCACGTTCATGTATTTGATGAACAACGTGTTTCAGCCTTACCTTGATTCATTCGTTGTTGTGTTCATTGATTACATCCTGGTGTACTCTCGTAGCCAGGAGGAGCACGCTCAGCATTTGAGGGCTGTGTTGCAGAGATTGAGGGAGGAGAAGCTTTACGCAAAGTTCTCTAAATGTGAGTTTTGGCTTGGTTCGGTAGCTTTCTTGGTTCACGTAGTGTCTAGTGAGGGTATTCAGGTGGACCAGAAGAAGATAGAGGCGGTGTAGAGTTAGCCCAGACCGTCCTCAGCTACAAAGATTAGGAGTTTCCTGGGTTTGGCAGGTTATTACCGTCGCTTTGTAGAGGAATTTTCTTCTATTGCTTCACCTTTGACCAGATTGACCCAGAAGGGTGCTCCATTCAGGTGGTCCGATGAGTACGAGGAGAGCTTCCAGAAGCTCAAGTCAGCATTGACTACAACTCTGATATTGGTATTGCCTACGGGTTCGGGTTCTTACACAGTCTATTGGGATGCTTCTAGAGTTGGATTGGGAGCAGTTTTGATGCAGGATGGTAGGGTGATTACCTATGCGTCCAGACAGTTGAAGGTGCACGAGAAGAATTACCCAGTGCACGATCTTGAGTTGGCTGCCATTGTTCATGCCTTAAATATTTGGCGGCATTACTTGTATGGGGCACAGTGTGAGATTTTCACTGATCATCGTAGCTTGCAGTATCTGCTCAGGTAGAAGGACTTGAATTTGCATCAGAGGAGATGGTTAGAGCTGCTTAAGGACTATGACTTAACTATTTTGTATCACCCGGGGAAGGCCAATGTAGTGGTCGATGCCTTGAGTCGTAGAGCCGAGAGTTTGGGGAGCCTAGCGTACCTTTCAGCAGCAGAGCAACCGTTAGAACTTGATGTTCAGGCTTTAGCTGGACAGTTGGTGAGATTGGATTTGTTAGAACCTCCGCGGGTGGTAGGCTAGCATGGCTTCCTGGTCATCTTTATTTGATCAGATTAAGGCACGACGGTATTATGATCGCCACTTGTTAGTTCTTCAGGATAGATTTTGTCGGGGTGATGCCCGGGATGTGACTATTGGTGATGATGGAGTTATGAAGATGCAGGGCCGTATTTGCGTGCCCAATGTGGATGGTATTCGAGATTTGATATTAGCAGAGGCTCACAATTTGCGGTATTCTATTCATCCGGGTGCCGCGAAGATGTACCAGGATCTGAGACATTAGTATTGGTGGAGGCGGATGAAGAGAGATATTTTTGAGTATGTAGCACGGTGTCTCAACTGCCAACAGGTCAAGTATGAGCACCAGAGACCAGGTGGATTACTCCAGAGGTTAGATATTCCTAAGTGGAAGTGGGAGCGGATTACCATAGACTTTGTAGTTGGGCTTCTATGAACTTCGAAGGGTTTTGATGCTATTTGGGTCATTGTAGATAGATTGACCAAGTCCACGCACTTCATTCCTGTCAGCACTTCTTATACTTCTGAGCGGTTAACTGGTATTTACATTAAGGAGATTGTCCGATTGCATGGAGCTCTAGTTTTAATTATTTCTGACAGAGGTATTCAGTTCACATCTCAGTTTTGGAGGACCCTGCAGAGGGGCATGTGTACTGATGTAGAGTTGAGCACTGCATTTCATCCGCAGACCGACGGGCAGTCAGAACGGACTATTCACATTTTGGAGGACATGTTACGGGCTTGTGTGATTGATTTTGGTGGTTCATAGGATCAGTTCCTTCCACTAGCGGAGTTTGCATATAATAACAGCTACCATTCCAGTATTCAAATGGTCCCGTATAAGGCTTTATATGGTAGGAGGTGTAGATCTCTGGTTGGTTGGTTCGAGCCTGGTGAGGCTAAGTTATTGTGCACATATTTGATTCAGGATGCGTTGGAGAAGGTGAAGTTGATTTAGGAGCGACTTCGCACGGCGCAGTCTAGATAGAAGAGTTATGCGGACCGGAAGGTTCGGGATGTGTCTTTTATGGAAGGTACTACTGAAGGTATCACCCATGAAGGGTGTTATGAGGTTCAGAAAGAGAGAAAAGCTAAGTTCGCGGTTTATTGTTACTTTCGAGGTGCTTCAAAAGGTTGGAGAGGTGGCTTATAGACTTGCCTTGCCACCCGGTCTATCGAGTGTTCATCCGGTATTTCATGTGTCGATGCTCAGAAAATATGTTGGTGACCCGTCTTATATGTTAGACTTCAGCACATTTCAGCTCGAGGATGATATGTCTTATGAGGTGGAGCGGTGGCCATTTTGGCTCGCGAGGTCAGAAAGTTGAGGTCAAAGGAGATAGTTTCAGTGAAGCTGCAGTGGAGAGGTCAGCCAGTGGAGGAGGCTACTTGGGAGACCGAGCGGGGGATGGGGAGAAGATATCCTCACTTGTTGGAGACTCCAGGTATGTTTCTAGACCCGTTTGAGGACGAACGTTTGTTTAAGAGGGGGAGAATGTAACGACCCGGTCCGTCGTTACGTAGAGCCTGCATTATAATTGTTGTTATTGACTTGTCATAGGTTGGTTATTCTGTTATCGATGTGTTAGAGTCGATAGGCTTAAAATTGAATGGTTGTAGTGAGAGTTCAGTCATGCAGCCTTTAAAGATAGCCTTATAATAGGAAAAGTCAACTGAGAGTTGACTTATTGGGAAACAACCTCGGAATGCGGATTGTATGGCTCGGATAGCTTCGTTAGGTGATTTAGCACTTAGGAGTGTGTTCGGAATATTTTTGTGATGTCCGGTGTAGAATTAGGCTTGAATTGGTGAAAGTTAGTTTTTGGCGATTTTCGGTTGGCAGTGGAAAATAGGCTATCGGGGTCAGAATGGAATTCCAACAGTTGGAGCAGGTTCGTAATGTCATTTTGGATATGTCTGCAAAATTTCAGGTCAATCGGAGTTGTTTTGAGTAGTTTCGACATCGTTGGTGGAATTTAGAAAATTCAAAGTTCATAGGCTTGAATTCGATGTGTTTTTGGGGTTTTGATGTTTCTAAGGCTCGATTAAGTTTGAATGATCATATATGATGCGTTGGTATGTTTGGTTGGGGTCTCGAGAGGCTCGGGATAGTTTCGGGTTGTTAACGGGGAGTTTGGAATGGTTTTGTCACTACTGATGTTGCTGTTGCTGGTGTTTTTGCACCTGCGGATGGGGAGCCGCAGGAGCGGACATAGAACCGCAGGTGTGGAAGTTGGCTGGGTGAGAAGAGTCCGCAGGTTCGAGGTAATTGCCGCACCTGCGAGGCCGCAGGTGTGGGAGGTCGATCGCAGGTGCGATATTAAGGTCCTTGGAATTTTCCGCAGGTGTGGTTCCACAGGTGTGAGTAAGTGGTCGCAGGTGCGGACCTACTGGACAGAAAGTATAAAAGCGTGCCTTCGCAAATTTTAGCCATTTTTCTCAATNCGACAGTTGGAACAGGTTCGTAATGTCATTTTGGATATGTCTGCAAAATTTCAGGTCAATCGGAGTTGTTTTGAGTAGTTTCGACATCGTTGGTGGAATTTAGAAAATTCAAAGTTCATAGGCTTGAATTCGATGTGTTTTTGGGGTTTTGATGTTTCTAAGGCTCGATTAAGTTTGAATGATCATATATGATGCGTTGGTATGTTTGGTTGGGGTCTCGAGAGGCTCGGGATAGTTTCGGGTTGTTAACGGGGAGTTTGGAATGGTTTTGTCACTACTGATGTTGCTGTTGCTGGTGTTTTTGCACCTGCGGATGGGGAGCCGCAGGAGCGGACATAGAACCGCAGGTGTGGAAGTTGGCTGGGTGAGAAGAGTCCGCAGGTTCGAGGTAATTGCCGCACCTGCGAGGCCGCAGGTGTGGGAGGTCGATCGCAGGTGCGATATTAAGGTCCTTGGAATTTTCCGCAGGTGTGGTTCCACAGGTGTGAGTAAGTGGTCGCAGGTGCGGACCTACTGGACAGAAAGTATAAAAGCGTGCCTTCGCAAATTTTAGCCATTTTTCTCAATATTTCATTCGGGTTTAAAGATTTTGGAAGTGTTTTGAAGAGGGGATTCGATAGTTCTTCATTGAGGTAAGGTTTTTGGACTCTAAACTAGCTATGTGATTAAAGGTCGGATTTATGGTGGAAAATTAGGGAAAATCAATGTAAATTTGGGTAATTAGGGCTTGGGATTAAGAGTCTTTAAAATGGGGATTTGAGGGGTCATTTGGACTCCGAATCTAGTGTTCTTTATATGTACGGACTTGTGAGATGATGAAGCACATTTTGGTATAAAAATTTCTGAGTTTCGGAATTTGGGCTCGGGGGTCTGGTTTGACCAATTTCGGGATTTTTGAGTATTTTTGATACATTTCGATTAGGATTAGTTCCTTAGCATATTATAATGATATACATCTGATTGTTGGTAGATTTGGAGCACTCGGAGGCCGAATTTACAGGCATGGGAACTGCGGAGTAGTATATTAGCCGATTTTGAGGTAAGTAACGCTT
This sequence comes from Nicotiana knightiana, assembly GCA_005239525.1. NCBI lineage: Eukaryota > Viridiplantae > Streptophyta > Magnoliopsida > Solanales > Solanaceae > Nicotiana > Nicotiana knightiana. The sequence goes on along the minus strand of ML416746.1, from coordinate 27,892 downwards.
CCAAACTTGGAACTGAGGGTTCGAAACCTCAAACTATTTGATATTGATGTTAATTAAGATGACGCACTTGGCAAGTGACAGGCATGCGGGCGTACACCAAATATTTGTAGCTTGGCTCATCCCATGGCACTGTCTAATGGTTATCTCAGGTTGATATTTGTACTATGAAGGTGGTATTTACCTTGAACGAAATAGAAATCATGCTAAGTATAAATGTTAAGGCTTCACGCTGATATGTTCAGATCGAAACGGTCAATTATTGTTGTCTATATTTATGATTATTGTTTTCATGTACTCAGTCCTGTTATAATATATGTTTCATGCCTCGGTCTCGTAAGTTGCTAGTTTATTCTATATTATCATTGATATGGACTGATTTTCATATGTTAGAGCATTGTGAGTGAGACTGGAAGGTACTGACTGAGTGAGGCTTGTAGCCTGGTTTTGAGACAGTTATGAGGTGGGACTGCACACCGCATCGACCCTGGAATCATGCCTTCGTTGGCTTGATATAGCGATTGGGCTTAAAGGAGCCCCTCCAGAGTCTTTACACCCCCAGTGAGCGCACAGATATTGAGGGATGGATTTCCCTGGACATGGATCTTGTCCGAGTATTATATTCCGGAGATGGATCTTCTCTATGGTGGCTGGATCGACCTTTTTTTCCTCAGTACTAGGTGACTGTGTCACTTGTGTTATGTAATTTCCGGGATGGACTTTCCCTGGGCCGGAAGGCCGTATTCTAGTACTGGGTGGATCACCTTTTGAGAGTTTGATTATTGAGTATACATCATTCTTGATTCCATATGAATTCATGCTAGTATACAGAGTTACAGACATATGTTGATGCATCATGTTTATTTCCTGATATGTTACTGTCATGTCCAAGTTATATATTGTTTTTCGAATTATCGGAGGTTTAGTATGTCACTACCTCTCAGCCCATAGTTTAGTTTCATTACTACTGAGTTGGTGTACTCACGTTACCCCCTGCACCTAGTGTGCAGATCCAGGTACATCGGGATTCAGCTCTGGTCAGTGAGTAGCGGCAGTTTCATCAGAGTTGGCGAGGTATCAGCTGGCGACCGTGATCTCATCTTCTCTTCCTTTTCTACCGTTGTATTTATTTTCAGACTATGTTGGTCATTTATTTTTGGTTGTATTACGTACTAGCAGCTCATGACTGTGTGACACTGGATCCGGGGTTTGTAGGATTTGGGTTTTGAATTTCATAAACTGGTTTCCAAATTTTGATTTATTATTATTTTTATCCACAGACTTGTTAAGAAGGATATTTTATTGGAAATTGTATTTAGTTAGATAAAATGGGTGGCTTGCCTGGTTCCACGACAGGCGCCATCACGACTCCGGAAATGGGTCGTGACAGAATGTAGAGGGGACCGATTGGGGGAAATGAGAACTATGGTAAGGGGTTTTGGGGTAATTAATAATAGAGGGGTTGCTATAAGTCGTTGATCATTTGAGATCAATGGCCAGGATTAGAAGGAAGGTGGCGCGGGTCAACAAATGGGTCCTGACTGGGTCGTGAGTAAAGGGGTCGTTTGGCTTGGGTGTGGGGATTGGGCCTGACGTGTTGGTCATATTTTGGTATTATTTTAACCTAGTGTTTGGGCTGAAATTTAATAATATGAAAATTAATTGATAATAATTAAAAATACTATTATAAAATAATATAAAAATACTATTTTGAAAAAAGGTGTCTATTATTGTAAATGATATGCAAATGATACAAAAAATGCTAATATAGTTATGTGAAATGAAGTAAAATATTATAAAATATGTATGTGGGTATAAATAATTAATTTCAATAATTAATCATCCAAAATAATTTTGAAGCAGTAATTAATAAATATTTATCATTTAAAATGCCAAAATCAATTTTAAAGCTTAAAAAGGAAATAAAGGGATTTGTATGAACTCTTGTAATAACAGTGTGACAAAAATCTGAAAAAATAATGTTTTGAAAATATATAGAATACTTTATATAATATGAGGGTAAAATAGAGTATCAACGAACTGACTTCGCATTTGCGACGTCTACTCCTCTCACAAATGCGATCAATTGGTCGCAAATGCGAACCTACCTAGCCAGGTACTTTTTCGCAAATGCGATCAAGGTATCCGAATGCGACACCTTAGACCCCCCTGCTATGATCGCAATTGCAATGCTGGTTCTCGCAATTGTGACACTGAAGCACCAGTACACCAGCAACCTTGAAATGACTTCAAACTAATCTGAAACACGTCTGAAACTCAATCGAGCCCTCGGGGATCCAAACCAAACATCCACACAAGTCTAAAAATATCATACGAATTGCTTGCGCACTCAAAACACCAAAATAACATCTAGAACCTCGAATCGGGCACCAAAATGCATGAAATTCAAAAGAAAATTCAAGAACCTCTAGAATTGCAACCAAGCGTCCGAACCTATCAAACCAAATCTAAATTACACCAAATTTTGCAGACAAGTCCCAAAAAGAAAAACGGACCTATTCCAAGTCCCAAAACCAAAATCCAAACTGGATAGCCACAAAATCAACCTAGGGTCAAACTTAAGGAAACTTCAAAACCTCAAATTGCTAACTTTCAGCAAAACATGACAAATCAATCTAGAGACGTCCGAATTCAATTCTGGGCCTACGCCCACGTCCAAAATCTTGATACGAACCTATCAAAGCCATCAAAACATCATTTCCGGGTCATTTCACAAAATTCAAACCTCGGTCAATATTTCTAGCTTAAGCTTCTAAACCAAGAACCTAAGGGTCCAAATCATTCTAAAACCTTCCCAGCACATAACTAACCATCCCCGCAAGTCATAAACTCACAAATGCACATGTGTGAAGCATAAAAGGGGATGTCACACCTCCTTTTTCCCGATAGGGTGGGGGATAAGGGAGTTTTTCCAATTAAAGTGACATAATTGAATTTGGGATTATTTAGTTTATTTAGAGTCGCCACTTGGGATAATTTTATGGTGTCCCAAGTCACCGGTTATTTTAAATCCCAAAATCGAGGAAATTTGACTCCGTTAAAAGTTTGCGAACCAGAAGACCAGGTAAGGAATTTTGTTAACCCGGGAGAAGGTGTCAGGCACTCCCGACACGTACGTGTGCTCTTTTTGTTCGGTGCATCAAAAATCATGTCACGCTTACGTGTACACAATTAATAACACTTTATTATTTAAGGAAATCTTGGCCGAAATAGCGCGAATGCGTACCTTGATTTATTTTGAAAAATCGTAATTATGTCACGCGAACTTGTACACAATCACGATGATAGATTAAGTCGTGCCTAAAGCATTTTCTACGAATATTCATTTTTTTAAAGCAAATTTGTTTCACGCGAACGTGTACACTATTACTAACACTTTATTAATTAGGAAGATTATTGTGGAAGATAATAAAATTAATCACTAGAAAGTATTTGCAACTTAAATTTCTTTCTATTATATCTGCTTACAAAATTTGATCCAACTGGACATCCCATGAAATTATAGGTCCAAAACTGATTTTTTAATCCCAATACCCATTTGCATTTAATTATGGCCCAAATCCTTTCAGATCCCAAGTAAAACCCGAGATTTATTTAACAATCAATTTGGCCAAGAATTCATCAGTTACTCAAACATTCTTAAACCACCAACTAATAGGATTAATGAACGTGAAAACCAAAAGGAACACACCAACACATGGATAATTCTAACAAATATACAGTAGCTACTTCATACAACGATTTTCAAAATAAACTCAACCAACAATTAAACACAAGCAATATATCAATAAATGAGTTCGAAACTAAATAAAGATCGGATCTTGGATGAAGCAATTTCAGATTTGCAATACATAGGGAAACTCTACAAAGCTCCAATAGCAACTACTACAAAAACACTAGACCAATGATCGAAAACCTTATCGGAACCACGAACGGATCTACGAGCTACGACCTTGGCGGCGACCTTGGACTCGACTGAACGGGAGGACAAGGTTGGACTTTTTGCCGCGTTTATGGGTGTATTTCAAAGGGCTAATGGCCAAGACCCAAATTCCAACTCAGGTCGTGATGGAGCCCAACACCGGAGTCGGTAAAGCCAACATCAGTTTACTAGCGAGATTTCTTTACTTATTTAAATATTTAAGTACTTGTCAAATTTTAGATTTAGAAATCATTTAAAGAAAATGGTCAAGTGAATGCAACTTGGTTAAATGAACTCAAAATGTCGTTGCCATCATATGTGGTATAGCAAAAATATTAGATTACCCACTACGTGTGCCAAGACCTAGTGTCACAAGTCCACAGGCGACTAGTGGAATATATAAAGTAGACAAGATAAATATACAACCGTCTGAAAGGGGTAGACAGAAATATCAAAAGAAATAGCAAAAACTCCACAATGCTGCTTAGGAACGCCAGAGAGAGCAGCTCACCGTGTAGTCTAAACCAGAAAGTACTCTCACGATCGCGCTCCGGTATGATGACCAGATGCACCAGTCTCAGAGCCTGTACAATTAAGTACAGAAGCGTAGCATGAGTACACATAAACAAATATGTACCCAGTGAACATCCATTCTAAACTCGAAAAAGTAGTGATGAGAGGTAGACGTATTACTCACTAGGGTCATTAGCAATAATACAATTAAACGGGTTTAATCAGGATTAGCAATTATGAAAATCAAGTAGACATGGAATATCAAGTATATGAACTACCACCTACCGCAAGTGCCAAATAACAACATTAATAAAAGTCCAAATTCCCCCTTCCACATAGAACAATTCATTTGACAATATTAATAAGACTCTCAGTCAAATACATAGCATATAGTATGCCGAGGTGTACGCCCGAAGCGACGAAAAAATTAAATGTGCGCTGCCGAAGGGTCGAACGGCTCGAACCATAGATGCATCTATTACCCTGCTCGCGAATCGATCGTGCGATGCGATTGACATAATATAACGCTACCCCGCTCACGAATCATACATGCTACACGGGTGCTCGTATACATACACAGAATTATCAAGAAATTCAGGAAATATAGAGTTCACACTTGGAAAACAAGAATCATGGCAACATCAAGATTTAATGTAACCTTCCATTTTATCATGCTAGTTTCAAGGATAATAATCGACTAGGAATACATGCAGGGATACAAGTAAGGCATATAAGCATGCTTGTGAGTCCTAAAGACTACCCGGCATAACATAGTAGTATCTATGCACGGATTCTCGTCACCTCGTACGTGCGTAGCCCCCGCAAATAAGGATAATTCAATCATTTATAATTACCTATGGGGACAATTCCCTCTTACAAGGTTAGAAAGGTGACTCACCTCGCGTAGAACCTACTTCCTGGGTCAAGAACGTGCCTGAAACTCCAAACTCTACCCCCGAGGACTCGAAACTAGTCAAGTATTATATAAATACGTTAATATACACTCAAAAATATGAATTTCTCTTATTAATTTAGCTATTTTATCATTCTTGAAGAAATCCCAAAATACACCATCGGGCCCACATGCTCCGATTCCGAAAATTTTTGAAGAAAACACTCACCCATAGCCTAAGGGTCATTAATATATAGTTTTACATGATTTCATGGTAGAAAAGTGGTGAAATTCCCTAAAGTTCATCAACCCTAGGTTTTCACCCTAACCCCTTTGATTTCCACTAATTAGGTGTTAATCTACCTAAGATTTAGTGTAATAATCTAAAATTTAAATGGAAATTACTTACCTTTTAGTAGCTAGGCCGAATACCCTCTTGAAAGCTCTCAAAATCGCCAATGGAGGAGAAGAAAAATGGTGAAAAATGGTTAAGTCTCGAATTAAATAGGCTCACTGCCTTCAGTGACCTCGCACCTGCGGCTCGAGGACCGCACCTGCGAGCCATTGGTCGCACCTACGGATTTTTGGCAAGGAGTCTGGGGATCACACATGCGGTAGGAATTTAACACCAGCGGACCCGTTCCTGCGGAGAAGGGTCCGCACCTACGAAGGTAGGAATTTCCTCCTAGGAGTCGCACCTGCGAGTCCTCGACCGTAGGAGCGGTCTCGCACCTGCAGTCACACCAGACCTGGTGCACCAGCAGCTGAAACTACTGGTTTTTGGCCCCGTTTGGTGTCCGGGAGGCACTTGGGCCCACCCAAACCCCCGTGCAATTATTCCAAAGTCCTAAATCATATTATGGACTTGCTCGAGCCATCGGAACACCCAAAACAACGCTAAAACTCGAAATCACTCCTCAAAACCCCTTAGATTCAAACTTAAGAATTTTCAAGTTCTTGAATTCGTTTTCAATGCGCCGAATCGACCTATACTACTCGGAATGACACAAAATTTTGCAAGCAAGTCATAATTGACATAATAGAACTATTCGCGATCTCAGAATTCCGTTCGGACCTCGATAACTCACAAACACGTTCCAAATCAAATTATGAACTTAAGGAAACTCTATTTTTGCTATTTGGCGTCGAAACGCTCTCGGGTCATCCAAAACCCATTCCGGACATACGCACAAGTCTGAAATCATCATACGAAGCTACTAGAATCGGCGAAACTTGATTCCGAGGTCGTTTACTCTGAATGTTGACCAAAGTCAAACTTGGCCTTAAAAGCCAAATCTTAAGGAACCAAGTGTTCCTATATTACTCTATACCCTTCCGAATCCCAAACCACCCGTCCCCGCAAGTCATGAATCACTGAAAGCCGCTACGGGAAGTATTATTTAGGGGAACGGGGTTCGAATGCGCAAAACGACAGGTCAGGTCGTTACATTCTCCACCTCTTAAACAAACGTTCGTCCTCGAACGGGTCTAGAATCATACCTGAAGTGCTGAATAAGTGTGGATATCTGCTCCGCATGTCCTCCTCGGACTCCCAAGTCGCCTCCTCAACTGGTTGGCCTCTCCACTGGACCTTCACTGCAGAAACTCTCTTGGACCTCAACTGGCGGTCATGTCTGTCAATAATGGCAACTGGCTCTTCCTCGTAGCCCAACCTCTCATCCAACTGAATAGTGCTGAAATCAACCAAGTGAGAGAAGTCTGTGTGATATCTCCGGAGCATGCATACATGAAAGACCGGATGGACTCCTGATAAGTGGGGAGGTAGAACAAGCTCATAGGCAACCTCTCCAACACGCCTCAATACCTCGAAAGGACCTATAAACCTCGGGCTCAGCTTGCCCTTCTTCCCGAATCTCATAATGCCCTTCATCAGCGAAACCTTCAGCAGAACCTTATCTCCCTCCATAAATAACACATCACGTGCCCTCTGATCCGCGTAACTCTTTTGTTTGGACTGTGCTGTGCGGAGCCTCTCCTAAATCAACTTCACCTTCTCCAAGGCATCTCTCACCATGCACGTGCCATATAACTTAGCCTCGTCAGGCTCAAACTACACGATAGGAGAATTACATCACCGACCTGATAACTATTATTGTAAGAAAACTCGGCCAAAGGCAAGAACTGGTCCCACTAACCCCCAAAATAAATCACACATGGTCTGAGCATGTCTGTCCTCCAATATCTGAACCGTACGCTCCGACTGACCATCAATCTGCGGATGAAATGTTGTGCTGAGGTCTATCTGAATACCCATCTCTCTGTGCAATGCTTTCCAGAAGTGCGAGGTGAACTGAGGACCTCGATCTGATATAATGGATACCGACACACCATGCAACCGGACTATCTCTCGAATGTAAATCTGGGCTAGCCTCTCAGAAGTATAAGTAGTACTCACCGGAATAAAATGCACCGATTTGGGCAATCTATCCACAATGACCCAAACCGCGTCAACCTTCCGCAAGGCCCGAGGCAACCCAACCACGAAGTCCATAGTGAGGCGCTCCCACTTCCACTCAGGAATGGGATCTGCGGAAGTAGGCCTCCTGGCCTCTGGTGCTCATACTTAACCTGCTAGCAGTTAAAACACCTAGCCACATACTCCACAATGTCTTTCTTCATTCGCCTCCACCAGAAATGCTGCTTCAGGTCACGATACATCTTCGTAGCACCAGGATGAACAGAATACCATGAATTGTGTGCCTCCTCTAGAATCCTCTGCCTCAAGTTATCAACATTAGGAACACACAACCAACCCTGAAGTCTCAGAACACCATCCTCGCCAAAGTAACCTCCTTGGCACCACCCTGAACCACTGTCTCCCGTAGCTCTGCCAAGCGTGGATCATCATACTGACGAGCCTTAATCTGCCCGAATTACGAAGACCGAGCAACTACATGTGCAAGAACTCGATGAGGCTTTGAAAGATCTAATCTCACCAAGCGATTAGCCAGGGACTGAATGTCCAAGGCTAGAGGTCTCTCCTCCGCTGCAATGAGAGCCAAACTACCCATACTCTCTGCCTTCCTGCTCAAAGCATCTGCTACTACATTCGCCTTACCCGGATGATAAGGATGGTGATATCATAATCCTTCAGCAACTCAAGCCACCTGCGCTGCCTCAAATTAAGATCCCTCTGCTTGAACAAGTGCTGCAAGTTGCGGTGGTCTGTATAAACCTCACAAGACACCCCATACAAGTAATGCCTCCAAATCTTAAGAGCATGGACAATCGCTGCCAACTCCAAATCGTGCACTGGATAATTCTTCTCATGAATCTTCAGCTGGCGCGAAGCATAAGCAATAACTCTCCCTTCCTGCATCAACACATACCCTAAGACAACACGTGAAGCGTCGCAATACACTGTATACATCCCAGAACTGGAAGGCAATACCAGAACTGGTGCTGAGGTGAATGCTGTCTTGAGCTTCTGAAAGATCGCCTCACACTCGTCAGACCACCGAAATGGAGCATTCTTCTGAGTTAATCTGGTCAATGGGGCTGCAATGGATGAAAAAGAACCAAGAAACTCTTGATCTCTGTAGCTGCAGTAGGACGTGGCCAACCCTAAACTGCCTCAATCTTCTTAGGATCAACCTTGATACCCTTTCCGGATACTACATGTCCCAAGAATGCCACAGAATCTAACCAAAAACTCACACTTGGAGAATTTAACATATAGCTTCTGTTCTCGCAAAGTCTGGAGCAGAACTCTCAAATGCTTCTCGTACTCTCGCAGGCTACATGATTAAATCAAGATGTCATCGATGAATACGATGACAAAAGAATCAATATACGACCTGCACACCCTATTTATCAAGTCCATAAATGTTGTTGGGGCATTAGTCAAGACAAAGGACATCACCAGGAACTCATAGTGGCCATATCTCGTACGAAAAGCAGTCTTCGGGACATCTGAGGCCCGAATCTTCAACCTATGATAGAACACCCTGGCACCCTGCAACTGGTCAAACAAATCATCAATGCGCGGCAATGGATATTGTTTTTTATGGTAACCTTGTTCAGCTGGCGGTAATCAATACATTCGCATGGACCCATCATTCTTCTTCACAAATAGAACTAGAGCACCCCACGGTGATACACTCGGTCTGATAAACCCCTTAGCCAACAACTTCTGTAGCTGCTCCTTCAACTCCTTAGGAGCCATACGGTACGGGGGAATGGAAATAGGCTGAGTATTTGGAGCTAAATCAATGCAGAAATCAATATCACGATCCGGAGGCATGCCTGGAAGGTCTGAAGGGAATACATCAGCAAACTCTCGAAGAACGGGCACTGAATCAATCGTCTGAGACTCGGCGGTGGTGTCCCGCACATAAGCAAGATACGCCAAACAACCCTTCTCGACCATATGTCGAGCCTTCAGGAAGAAAATAACTCTACTGGCTGCACTAACCGAGGAACCTCTCCACTCCAGCCTAGGTAACTCAGGCATGGCCAAAGTAACCGTCTTGGCATGGCAATCCAAGATGTCATGATGAGGAGATAGCCAATCCATGCCCGCGATAATCTCAAAATCAACCATATCATGCAATAGGAGGTCCGCTCTAGTCTCGAACCCACATAATGCAATCACGCAAGACCGATAAATCCGGTCTACCACTACAGAATCACCAACGGGAGTGGATACATATATAGGAGAACCCAAGGACTCACGAGGAACATCTAGAAAACAAGAAAACAAGGCTGACACATATGAATAATTAGATCCTAGGTCAAATAGCACTGATGCGTCTCCACAACATACTGAAATAATACCTGTGATCACGACATCTAAGGCCACTACATCTGCTCGGGCCGGAATGGCGTAGAATCTGGCTAGGGTACCTGAAGACTGACCTCCGCTAGACTGAATAGGAGCTAGCTGAGCTGCACCTGCCTGGCCTTCACCTCTTGGACGACTTCTACCAGCCTATCCTCTACCTCTAGGTGGACGGGGCACCGGTGCTGAGAATGCGGGCTGGTAACTCTACTGAATAGCCTTGCCCCTAAGCCTGGGACAAGTCCTCCTCATATGGCCTGAATCCCCACACTCCTAACACCTCGCTGGAGGCATGGCCTGCTGCCCTGAAGATGAACCCTGAATAGCCGGGGGACGAAGAGAACTCTCTGGCAAGGCACTGAAGTAAGGACTAGGAGACCCCTGATGACCTGAAAACCCACCAGAGGGACCCTGAATGGCTGGTAGGCGGTAGAACTCTCGGGTATGGCACTGAAATAAGGTCTTACCGGAGCACCACGAGGAGGTGGTGGAGGAGCTGAATATGGAGGTCTGCTGGGCTGGCCTCTACCGAACCGACCTCTACCCCTGGCTTGGGCACCTCTGAAATCTCAAGAAAATCTAGCTCTCTTGTCCTGCTGACCCTGCTCTCTGCCCCTCGATCGGTAACCCTCAATCCAGCGAGCTATCTCGACCATAAGCTGATAAGGAGCACCCATATCCACCTCTCGGGCCATGTTGGCCCTAATACCGGAGTGCAATCCAGCTACAAACCTCCGCACTCTCTCAGCATCTGTAGGAAGAATCATAAGGGCATGGCGAGATAAATCTGAAAGTATGGCCTCGTAATCTGTCACTGACATCTGCCCCTGCTCCGGCTGCTCAAACTGGTACCGCGGCTCTTCCCTCTCGGAGGGTGGAATATACCTGTCCAGGAACAACTGAGTGAACTGCTCCCATGTGATAGTAAGGGAACCTGCTGGCCTACCAAGGATAAATGACTGCCACCTTCTGCGGGCCCTGCCCTCTAGTTGGAAGGTAGTGAAGTCGACTCCATGGGACTCCAAAATCCTCATGTTGTGCAATCTATCCCTGCACCTATCAATAATGTTCTGGTCATCCTCGCCTTTCTCACCTCCGAAGACAGGAGGGTGAAATCGAGTCCATCTATCAAGTAGCTTCTGCGGATCGCCGTCCGCAGCCGGTCTGAGCTCTGGTGCTGCTACTGCTGGCTGTGCTCCACCTACGGGCAGAGTACCCGGAGTCTGATATACTGTCGCTGCATAACCTGCGACCTAGGCGGTAGGGGTCTGAACTCCCCCTCCCGCCTGAGAAGTGGCAGGATTCGCTGAAATAAACCAGCCTGGGTCATAGTGTATATGAACCGCATCATACGGCTCATGATCTCCTGAAAGTCTGGTGCAGTCAAGAAATCTGCTGGGGCAGGATCTGCTGGAGGCACCTCGTCCTGCTCCTCGATGATAGGATCCTCTGGGGGTGCTAATGGAGCAGCTCTGGGACGCCTTCGTCCCCTACCTCGGGTCGGTGCCCTCCCCCAGCCTCTGCCATGCCCTCGGACGGTGGGAGTAGAGACATCTCCCCGGTCTGGAATATCAGTTGCCCGAGTCCTCACCATCTGTGAGAGAATAGAAGAATGAGATTTAGTAAGACCATAAACTGCACGATAGAATAACAATAAATAGAGGTTTCTTAACACCATATAGCCTCCCAAAGATAAAAACAGATGTCTCTATATCGATCCGCAAGACTCTACTAGGGTTTTCCTATGACTTGTGAGACCTACGTGAACCTAGAGCTCTGATACCATGTTTTCACGACCCAAATTTCAGCTCAGGTCGTGATGGCACCCAACACCGGAGTCGGGCAAGCCAACATCAATTTACTAGCGAGATTTCTTTACTTATTCAAATATTTAAGTACTTGTCAAATTTTAGATTTAGAAATCATTTAAATAAAACGGTCAAGTGAATGCAACTTGGTTAAATGAACTCAAAATGTCGTTGCCATCATATGTAGTATAGAAAAAATATTATAAAACCCACTACGTGTGCCAAGACCTAGTGTCACAAGTCCTCAGACGACTAGTGGAATATACAAAGTAGACAAAATAAATATACAACAATCTGAAAGGGGTAGACAGAAATATCAAAAGAAATAGCAGAAACTCCACAGTGCTGCTGAGGAACGCCAGAGAGAGCAGCTCACTGTGTACTCTAAACCAGAAAGTACTCTCACGATCGCGCTCCGGTATGATGACCAGATGCACTAGCCTCAGAACCTGTACAATTAAGTACAGAAGTGTAGCATGAGTACATATAAACAAATATTTACCCAGTGAGTATCACGTCTAAACTCGAAGAAGTAGTTACGAGAGGTAGACGTATTACTCACTAGGGTCATTAGCAATAATACAATTAAACAGGTTTAATCAGGATTAGCAATTATGAAAATCAAGTAGACATGAAATATCAAGCATATTAACTACCACCTACCGCAAGTGCCAAATAAAAACATTAATAGAAGTCCAAAGTCCCCCTTCCACATAGAACAATTCATTTTACAATATTAATAAGACTCTCAGTAAAATACATAGAATATAGTATGCCGAGGCGTACAGCCGAAGCGACGCAAAAGTTAAAGGTGCACTGCCGAAGGGTCGAACGAATCGAACCATAGATGCATCTATTACCCCGCTCGCTAATCGATCATGTGACGCGGTTGACATAATATAAGGCTACCCCGCTCACGAATCATACATGCGACATGGGTGTTCGTATACATACAATGAATTATTAGGAAATTCAGGAAATATAGAGTTCACACTTGGAAAAAAAGAATCATGGCAACAACAAGATTTAGTGTAACCTTCCATTTTCTCATGCTAGTTTCAAGGATAATAATCGACTAGGAATACATTCAGGGATACAAGTAAGGCATATAAGCATGCTTGTGAGTCCTAAAGACTACCCGACATAACATAGTAGTAGCTAAGCATGGACTCTCTTCACCTCGTGCGTGCGTAGCCCCCCCAAATAAGGACAATTCAATCATTTATAATTACCTATGGGGACAACTTCCTCTTACAAGGTTAGAAAGGAGAATCACCTATCGTAGAACCTACTTCCCGGGTCAATAACGCGCCTGAAACTCTAAACTCTACCCCAAGGACTCGAAACTAGTAAAATATTATATAAATACGTTAATATACACTCACAAGTATGAATTTCTCTTATTAATTTAGCTATTTTATCGTTCTTTAAGAAATCCCAAAATACACCCCCGGGCCAACATGCTCGGATTCCGAAAATTTTCGAAGAAAACACTCACCCATAGCCTAAGGGTCATTAATATATAGTTTTTACATGATTTCATGGTAGAAAAGTGGTGAAATTCCCTAAAGTTCATCAACCCTAGGTTTTCACCCTAACCCCTTTGATTTCCACTAATTAGGTGTTAATCTACCTAAGATTTAGTGTAATAATCTAAAATTTAAATGGAAATTACTTACCTTTTAGTAGCTAGGCCGAATACCCTCTTGAAAGCTCTCAAAATCCCCAATGGAGGAGAAGAAAAATGGTTAACTCCTGAATTAGATGGGCTCACTGCCTTTAGTGACCTCGCACCTGCGGTCCCACACATGCCAGCCATTGGTCGCACCTGCAGATTTTTGGCAAGGAGTCTGGGGATCGCACCTTCGGTAGGAATTCCGCACCTGTGAAGGTAGGACTTTCCTCTTGGAAGTCGCACCTGCGAGGCCTCGACCGCAGGAGCGGTCTCGCACCTGCGATCTGGGCAACTGCACCTGCGGTCACACCAAACCTGGTGCACCAGCAGCTGAAACTGGTGGTTTTTGGCCCCGTTTGGTGTCCGGGAGGCACCTGGACCCACCCGAACCCCCGTGCAATTATACCAACAAGTCCTAAATCATATTACAGACTTGCTCGAGCCTTCGTAACACCCAAAACAACGCTAAAACTCGAAATCACTCCTCAAAACCTCCTAAAATCAAACTTAAGAATTTTCAAGTTCTTGATTTCGGTTTCAATGCGCCGAACCGACCTATACTACTCAGAATGACACCAAAGTTTGCAAGCAAGTCATAAATGGCATAACAGAACTATTCTCGGTCTCAAAATTCCGTTCGGACCTCGATAACTCAAAAACACGTCCCAAACCAAATTATGAACTTAAGGAAAATCTATTTACGCTATTTGGCGTCAAAACGCTCCCGGTTCATCCAAAAGCCATTCCGGACATACGCACAAGTCCGAAATCATCATAAGAAGCTACTGTAATCGGTAAAACTCGATTTCGAGGTCGTTTACTCTGAATGTTGACCGAAGTCAAACTTGGCCTTAAAAGTCAAATCTTAAGGAACCAAGTGTTCCTATATTACTCTATACCCTTCTGAATCCCGAACCACCCGTCCCCGCAAGTCATGAATCACTAAAAGACACTACGGGAAGTCTTATTTACGGGAACGGGGTCCAAATACATAAAACGACCGGCCAGGTCGTTACACTAATGGTGCTGCATTTTTTACTGTTTTGGGGTTGGTCTGGGGATGCATTTTGACTGAGTTTTTAATGGAGTTCAAACAACAGTTTTGTGGCTATTTCACATTGCAACACAGCTAGTTTTTGAGATTGTTTCTCAGCTCATGGTTGCTGGGTTTGGGGTGAGAAACAAAGATGTTTCCATGGATTTTGATGGTTGATTTCATGAGATTTACATAGTTGGATGTTTGGAGCTTTGTAGTTCTTCCATGGTGATAAATGGTGGAGGAAGAAGATGAATTTGATGAAGGAAGAGAATCCACAGGGACATCTTTTCCGATCTCTTTCTTTTCCCCCTATCCATTCTTTTATTTTTGTTCCTTCCCTCTCTATTCTTTTTGTTTGTATTACCATGTTCCCGTTTTCCCCCCTTTTCAATTTCTCCGGCCTCCTTTTTATAGAAGAGTATTAGTAGTTTCTTTTATTTTCATACTCAAATTCTAAGTGGGGAACGTGGAGTTTTTTTAGGGAGAAAGAACGTGATGGATGCTGAAGATATGTGGGAAGTTTTGAAGGAGAGGGGATGTGGAAGGTGAGTGAGAGACTGAGGGAGTGGGATGTTTGGGAGGTTTTTGTTTTTCTTTTTTTTTTCGATTTTTTCTTTGCTTAAAATTTAAAAAAAAAATCAAGTAAAATTCAATAAAAATACTAGGACAAAATATTAATTAACTGACTTTTAGATTTACAAATATATATATATATATATATTAAGAGTAAGATAAAAATTTAAAATATTAAGATGAGACCTCAAAGAAATATTTACTAAAGTAGTATAGAATTTGTGCGTGGTCAAAAATTAGTTGTTAACAGCATGCCCCTCTTTGCTTGAAAACATGGAGAGTTTTCAAGCAAAGAAAAAATGAACAAGGTGACTGATTTTTGACCTCACTATTATTTAACAAGGAAGAGAAGATAAAAGAAAAGGATGTGACTGAGCCTTGGTTTTAGGCCGCCTACATATCCCGGGTTATAAGGGAATCAGGTCACTTGTAGTTCAACTGAAAGAAGAGTGATGGAGTATGCTTAGAGGGAGATCCGAGTGAAGTTCCGTCGAATTTCCGATCCGCAGTTCCGACTATTACATCAAAATGAAAAGAAAATTACATACTCTTGAAATCTAAGAGTTACAAAATTCCTATCTAAATGCCATCTAGAGTCTTGTTGTTGATTCTTCACTTGCTTCCTTCATTGACTTTAGACTAAAACTTGATGTTCTCCGATATAAAAGACTATGAAATATTCTCACAAACTTGTTTTTTGATCAGATGATGAGAAAATTGATCTTGATCATATGTCTATGCATGTATTATGTCAACGCTGGTTGCAGTTGGCATTGAGATCAACATTCCATTTTCTCCGTCAAGAGCTGGAATCTTATTTGTGTACATCCAATTCGTGCTTTGCAGAAAAACCTACAAGCCATCACAAACAAACAAAACAAACCAAAAATTTTCTGCCCCAGTTTTCACTAGAAAATTTTTATGAGTTATTAAAAACACAATAGACTATCTTAGCTATTGCAAAATGAAGAATTGAAAGAGAAATGGGCTCTTTTTCTTTTTGTTTTTGACAATAGGGGATGTCGTAACCTATGTTAACATGATGGAAGGCAACTAGGGGATGTAGTACCCTTTGTTGGCAATAAGATGAGACTCGTGGAACTCTAAGATGCTACTAGGGAATGTCGTACCCTATGTTGGCAAAAAGTAATGCAGCTAGGGGATGTAGTACCCTGTGTTAGAAATAAGATGAGGCTCATGGCACTCTGAGATGCTAGTAGGGAATGCCGTACCCTATGTTGGTAGAAAGTAATGCAGTTAGGGGATGTAGTACCCTGTGTTAGAAATAAAATGAGGCTCGCGTCACTCTGGGATGCTAACTAGAGAATGTCGTACTCAATGTAGGCAAAAATAATGCAACCAGGGATGTAGTACCCTGTGTTTGGAAATGAGATGAGGCTCGTGGCTCTCTGAGATGCTACTAGGAAATGCCGTACCCTATGTTGGCAATGAGAAATACAATCAGGGGATGTAGTACCCTATGTTGGAAATAAGGTGAGACTCATGGCTCACTGAGATTCTACTAGGAAATGTCGTACCCTATACTAGAAATGAGAAATACAACCAAGGAATGTATTACCCTGTGTTGGCGATAAGATGAGGCTCGTGGCGCTCTAAGATGCTACTAGGGAATGTCGTACCCTATGTTGGCAGAAAGAAATGCAAGCAGGGGATGTAGTACCATGTGGTGAAGCTAGGGTATTCCCTATAATGAAACTAAAAAATAGCATGATTACATGTATATTATAAGGAAATCAAGGATTTGAGAACTTCACTTGGTGATGTTCGTCCTTCCATGAACTATTACCTAAAATTGTTTTGTTCCTGTTATTTACAAAGAAAGATTCGTTAGTTTTAAAATGGTGGTCAGTTTGTGGCATTGATCTCTTGGGAGACTTGACCTAGTGTCCATTGCACTTGTTAGAACAGTTGGCTTTGTCAATGTTCGTACGAATTACAGGGAGACTCTGTCCTTACTTTCTAGAGATCTTCTTTCTCAACATCAAAACCTCACCTATCCTCATTTTTGTTTGTGCTGTAATCAACCATTCTCCCAGAACAACTTTTAACTGAGTAACTTTTGTTGACCCTTGACACATTGTTCAGTCCTTCAAGCCTTTTGATCGTCAAGAAAAATCAAAGATGGCTTTATGCCTTTGCCCATGTTGTTCATGCCCAAAAATTTTGCTTCATATAACAGGGAAACTGTAACCAATTTTGCAACATTTTCTTTGCTTTGCTTTGACGAAATTAAACTGAAAGGGACTCAAAAATAATAGTACGAAAGAAAACAAGGAGGTGAACTAATAAGTATTAAAACTTAATCAAGAAGTGTCCCTTTCAGGGGAAAGAAAGAAAGAAAAATAAATAAAACGGAATTATCTAGAGGAATATGCTGACTTCAATGAACATGAAATGCATTTTGGACTGGATGCCCGATCCGTCTGAACCGTCTAATTCTCAAAATATGTTGTAAACTTCACTTTGAAACTAAGTTCTTTGTCTTAACCATGCTTGTGCCGGGGTATATGAAAATCTAAATCGATCAATGATGCCCGTTGTGGGTTTTCATCAACTGACCTCTCTCATTTGTCTTTCTCTGAACTCACCATTGTCTTATAGTGCCCTTGAGGGTTTTCACCAATAAGACTCTCTCATTTATTTTTATCTCTTTACAATGGCTGAAGCATCACCTATAGTATATTTACTTAGCATTCTCGAAAGTTGATCAGAAGGTCTTAAAAGGGAAAGGTAAAAAGAACTATTAAACTAAATTACAACTTTTGGAACCATTTTGACGGAAAACTGTCGAAAAATAAAATAAAATCATGCCCCAGTTTCTTTGAAAACTGGGAAATGTAGATTTTTGTTTTAGTGTGACCGAACCCCAGAGTGAGGCTGCTTACGTATCTTTTCGGAATCAGGTTGGATGTAGTTCAACTAACATGAACTTGTTTTGATGATTTTTTTTTTTTGATTGATTGATTGATTTCTTATTTTTATTTTTATTTAAAGTACATTGGTTCCAAAAGAGGGGAGAACAAAGAAATATAAACAAGGCTTCAAAGGGCTAACTAGGGTTGACCAGTGTTTGGGTAGTGAGAATGATAGCCTTTCGTCATCCCAACCTGAGAATGCTAAGTATAAAAATGCCCCTAATAGAGGCATGTCAGACATAGTATCTCTTGACCGCATTTGCATTGATGGATATATAAACCACCTTTCCGTCTATATCTGCGAAGTGTAGAGCTCCTTTTGACAAAACTTTCTTGATGAGGTAAGGACCTTGCCAATTCGGGGTGAACTTTCCTTTTGCTTCTTCCTAGTGACGAAAGATACGTTTCAAAACAAGTTGTCCTACCTCAAATTGTATTAGGGGCACTTTATTGTTGTAAGTTTGTGACATTCTTTGTTGGTATAATTGACCAAAACAAACTGCTGCCAAACGTTTTTCATCAATTAAACTCAATTGTTCTAATCGGGACTTGACCCAGTCAGTGTCTTCGATCCCTGCTTCAACAATGATTCGGAGAGAGGGGATCTCAACTTCATAAGGTATGACCGCTTCAGTGCCATAAACCAATAAGTAGGGCATTGCACCAACTGATGTACAGACAGTTGTCTGGTATCCTAAAAGAGCAAAGAGAAGTTTCTCGTGCCATTGTCTAGACCCTTGGATCATCTTCCTTAGAATCTTTTTGATGTTCTTATTCGTAGCTTCAACAGCTCCATTAGCTTTGGGTCGGTAAGGAGTAGAATTGCGATGCTCAATTTTAAATTGTTCACATACCTCCTTCATCAGATGACTATTCAAATTAGCAGCATTATCTGTGATAATGGTTTTTGGAATACCGAAACGACAGATGATGTTGGAGTGAACAAAGTTTACTACTGCTTTCTTGGTAACCGCTTTCAATGTAATAGCTTCCACCCATTTGGTGAAGTAATCAATTGCAACCAAGATGAATCTGTGCCTATTTGAAGCTTTTGACTCGNCCCAAGCAACAAAGGGCCAAGGAGCCGACATAGGATATAATTCTGAAGGAGGCGAGTGAATCAAATCGCTGTGAATCTGGCACTGGTGGCACTTGCGAACAAAACGAAAGCAATCTCGTTCCATAGTAAGCCAATAATATCCTGCCCGAAGGATTTTCGTTTCTAGAACATACCCTTTCATGTGCGGACCACAAACTCCCGAATGCACCTCATTCATAATCATTTCAGCTTCTTTGGCATCCACACATCTCAACAAGTTCAAATCTGGAGTTATTTTGTATAGGATTTCCCCACTCAAAAAGAAACCATTAGAGAGTCGCTTAATAGTTCTCTTTTGATCCCTATTAGCATGTACCGGATATTCTCTTGTTTTCAGATACTGTTTAATATCACGGTACCATGGTTCACCGTTTGGTTCTGCTTCAATTGTTTTGCAATAACCATGTTGATCCCGAATTTGAATTTCCAATGGGTCAATGTGAGTATTACCCGGATATGGAAGCATTGAGGCCAGGGTGGCTAAGGCATCAGCCAATTCATTGTGAAACCTGGGAATGTACCTGAACTCGATAGACTTGAACCTTTTGCTAAGATCTTCCACACATTGTCTATATGGAATGAGCTTGATATCTCGAGTCTCCCAATCACCTTGAACCTGGAAAATAAGCAAATCTGAATATCCCATCACCAACAGTTCATGCACATTTAGGTTTATTGCCATGTTCAGACCCATGATGCAAGCTTCATATTCTGACGTGTTGTTTGAACAGAAGAAACGAAGTCGCACCGTAGCTGGGTAATGTTGCCCAGTAGGTGATTTAAGAATTTCCCAAATCCCTACGCCTTTGATGTTAACATCCCCATCAAAGTATAGTTTCCAAATTTGACTTTCATCTTGGACTACTTCTTCAATTAAATTAACATCTTCATCTGGGNATATTCTGCCGTGTTGTTTGTACAGAAGAAACGAAGTCGCGCCGTAGCTGGGTAATGTTGCCCAGTAGGTGATATAAGAATTGCTCCAATCCCTACGCCTTTGATATTGACAGCCCCATCAAAGTATAGTTTCCATGTTTGACTTTCATCTTGGACTACTTCTTTAATTAAATTAACCTCTTCATCTGGGAAATATGTGTTCAAAGATTCATACTCATCATCAACCGGGTTTTCTGCCAGATGATCAGCCAAAGTTTGTGCCTTCATGGAAGTACGAGTGACATAAACAATATCAAACTCTGTGAGCAGGATTTGCCATTTTACAATCTACCAGTTGGCATCGGCTTCTGAAAGATGTATTTCAGGGGATCCATTTGGGATATGAGGTAAGTCATATAGGAGAAAAGATAATGCCTAAGCTTCTGAGTGACCCAGGTTAAGGCACAACATGTTCTTTCCAAAAGAGTATATTTGGCCTCATAAGTGGTGAACTTTTTGCTCAAATAATAGATTGCTTGTTCCTTTTGTCCTATGGCATCCTGCTGACCCAGAGCACAACCAAAAGAACTATCCATTACTGACAGATATAAAAATAAAGGCCTACTAGGTTCCGGCGGAACCAAAATAGGGGATTTGACAAATATTCTTTGATCTTATCAAAATCTTCTTGGCACTCATCTGTCCACTTGATAGCGGCGTTCTTTTTCAACAACTTGAAAATAGGCTCACATGTGGTTGTAAGATGTGCAATGAACCTGTTGATGTAGTTCAACCTCCCGAATAAACTCATGACTTCTTTTTTATTCTTTGGGGAAGGAAGCTCTCGAATGGTCTTTATCTTTGAGGGATCCAACTCAATGCCCCTTCGACTAACTATAAAACCCAAAAGCTTCCCAGAAGGAACTCCAAATGCACATTTGGCTGGATTAAGTTTGAGATTGTACCTTCGCAGCCTTTCAAAGAACTTTTTCAAGTCTTGCACGTGGTCATCTTGTGTTCTGGATTTAATGATCACATCATCAACATACACTTCAATCTCTTTGTGCATCATGTCATGGAATATGGTAGTCATGGCCCTCATGTAAGATGACCTTGCATTCTTCAACCAAATGACATGACCTTATAACAATATGTTCTTCATGTATGTTGTGAAGGCGGTCTTTTCTGCATCTTCTTCATCCATCAGAATTTGGTGATATCCGGCGTAACAATCCACAAAAGATTGGATCTCATGTTTAGCACAATTNCCTGCATTCTTCAAACCAAATGGCATGACCCTATAACAATAAGTTCCCCATGGAGTTGTGAAGGCGGTCTTTTCTGCATCTTCTTCATCCATCAGAATTTGGTGATATCCGGCATAACAATCCACAAAAGATTGGATCTCATGTTTAGCACAATTGTCAACGAGGATATGAATCTTGGGTAAGGGAAAGTTTTCTTTTGGACTTGCTTTGTTTAAATCCCTATAATCAACACAATCTCTGATTTTCCCATCCTTCTTCGGCAACATTTGCTAACCATGTAGTGTTTCGGACGACCCTGATCACGTTTGCACTTAATTGCTTTGTGATTTCTTTTTTAATCTTGTCACTCATGTCTGTCTTAAACTTTCTTTGTTTTTGCTGGATTGGTGGGAAATTAGGATATATGGGAAGCTTATGAACAACTAAATCGGCACTCAAACCCGGCATGTCATCATACGACCAAGCAAACACACCTCTGTACTCGAACAAAACTTGAATTATGGCATCTCTCGTCTTTTGTTCAGTATGAATGCTTATTTTTGTTTCTCTGGTTTCTTCAGGACTTCCTAGGTTAATTGTCTCAGTTTCATTTAAGTTAGGCTTAGGCTTATTCTCAAATTGATCCAATTCCCTTTTTATTCTTAAAAGCCTCATCTTCATCATACTCAACTTCTTGATTCATTATTTCGATATAAGACAACTTTTTAAGATTTGGGCATGAATTCCGCGTGCATGTCATGTTTATAAAGCCAGCATTAATGAAACTGAAAATCATAAGAAATTACAAAAATTGGGGAAATGGAAAGACAAAATTTACTATGAAACTGGATTTTCATTTCATCAAATTTGAAAGGATAGAAGGATTAAAATCAAAGAAAAGCAATTAAACTAAAATATCTGGATTACAACCCTTAAAATAATCCAGATATAGAAAAAACAACAAAAAAGACTACCACGACTCCTTCCTGATGGGAAGAGGAGCTGCTTCCCAGTTGTTGAGCGAGGTATCTGGACCAATCAGCTGAACAGTTGCACGACTAGGGCCCTCACCAACTTGAACCATATTGATCTCATAGAACATCTCCTTGAGACTCTGGCAAACTTCATCAATGTCATCCTGAGTAGAAGGATTTTGGGCTTCTTGAAATTGCGGCTTGACAAAAGAGTAGGCAATGTGAGGGATTGGTTTGGACAAATTCCAACCATTCTTTTGCGGGCTTTGGCCCTGTCTATGTCAGCCGATGTTGGTTTAAAACCCAAACCAAAGGTATCTTTCTTCAAAAATGGAGAAATAGGGTTAACAATTCTCTGCAGAGAGGATCCTAATCCTTTTTCTGGTTCATAGCCGCTCCTTAACATCTACCATCATAGATGTGGCTGACAGACGGGGATGCTGAATTGGTTTTCCTTCTTCCACTTGGTCCACCTCAATCACCTCAAATTCTTGATATATGAGGGATTCGCATCCTT
Source organism: Nicotiana knightiana (assembly GCA_005239525.1). Taxonomy (NCBI): domain Eukaryota; kingdom Viridiplantae; phylum Streptophyta; class Magnoliopsida; order Solanales; family Solanaceae; genus Nicotiana; species Nicotiana knightiana. The sequence continues at coordinate 5,002 of ML416746.1, read as the reverse complement.
CCCTGGCCTCGATACATGGAATGGACGGGTCTTTATAGACTGATGAGTCATCTTCCCCATGAACAACAATTTATTGCCTATCATACTCGAATTTGACCATTTGATGTAGGTTGGATGGTACATCTCTATCCATAGGGATCCACGGCCTTCCCAGAAGAAAATTATAGGAAGTTTTCATATCCAACACTTGAAAGACAATGTTAAAATCAACCGGGCTGATTGTCATAGTGAGTTCAATTTCCCTAGTAGTGTCTCTTCTTGAACCATCAAAAGATCTAATGCAGAAATTACTAGTGCGAATTTCGTTAGTGTCAATGTTCAACTCTTGTAAAGTATAAAGAGGGCATACATCTACGCTTGAGTCTCCGTCAATCATGACTCCTTTTACGTAGTGACCTTCATATTTGACCATAGGATGCAAAGCTTTATTGTGCCCAGCCCCTTCCTCAAGCAAATCATCACCGCTAAAAGAAATCTTATTCACTTCAAAGAATCTTTCAACCATTTTTTCTAGCTGATTCACCATTGTCTTTTCTGAGACATATGCCTCGTTCAAAGTTTTCATCAACACACGATGATGTTCTTCCGAGTGCAAAAGCAGAGATAACAAAGATATTTGAGCAGGGGTTTTCCTTAGTTGGTCAATGATTGAGTAGTCTTGCATTTTCATCTTCTTAAGGAATTCCTCCGCTTCTTTTTCTGCAACGGATTCTTTCACTGGCAAGTGACTTTCCTGGCTTTCTTAGCTTTTCTCAATTCCTCTGGTGAATAGCACCTTCCAGAGCAGGTCAAGCCCCCAATTTCATCTGCTTCTTCAACTATCTCTTTTCCTTTATATGTCATGACAATATTGTTATAATTCCAGGGAATAGTTTTTGTGTTTGTTCGGAAGGATCTTTTGAATGCCCCTAGGGATGTAAATTTTTGGCCCACCCAATTGAACCTCAACATTTATTGTGCTTCCAGGGACATAAATAATCATTTTTTCAGAACCTGCCAAGTTCAAACTAGAACTCGCACCTTTCACAATCAACGGTGCCAATTGCGGAGGGCTTACTATCATTTTTGGTTCTTGCCCTATGGTTCCAACAGCCATCTCTGTCTTGCCAGACTACTTGTAATCCCGATCATCACAAATCATCCCAATAAAATGATTATTATTTTGAGCTGGGGGCAGATTATTTGTGATATTAGGAATATCCTCATTGTTTGTTTCCACAATTTCCTTTGCTTCAATCAGATTTTCAATGGCTTTCTTTAATGTCCAACAATTTTCGGTACTATGACCTTGGGTGTTAGAGTGATACTCACATCTTGCATTGGGATCAAAACCTTTCAAATTTGGATTCACATAACGCGGCATGACAGGTTCAATCAACTTCAATTGTATCAACTTTCGAAATAGGCTTGTATACGATTCTCCTATTGGGGTGAACTCTTTCTTTGGCTCCTCCTCTCTCACATATCCTTGTCGGGGACAAGGATTATATGATGCTTGAAAATTCGGGCGCAATTGACGGGAGTATTGTGGAATCGGTGCCCGCCTTTGTTGGTGATTGGGAGGCCTGGCATAAGCTTGGGCGTGGAACATTGTGTATTGTTGCGGGGGAACTGAGTACCGGGGACCCTGAGGTGGATAGTAATGTTGGGGAGAGTTGGATTGTCCTTGTTGGAATTGCACATAAGAAGGAACTATTCCTCTTTGAACTTTCCCGGATCCAGATGCCATCACGGATCCTTCCTCTTTCTTTTTCCGATTTCCGAAACTACCTGACCCGCTTTGAATTGCTTGTGTTTAAGGGCTGCCTGACTGAAAATTTTGCTCGATTTCATGCCATTCTCAACTATTTCCCCGATCTTAATCGCCTCGGCAAAAGGTTTACCAATGGAGGCTAACATATAATGGAGGTAATCAGGATCCTGAGCTTGGAGAAAATAGTCAATCATTTATGCCTCTTTCATTGGTAGTTTGACCCTAGCAACCTGCTCTCTCCACTTGATTGCATATTCTCTGAAGCTTTCTGTTGGTTTCTTCTTTTATGTTGACGAGAGAGGAACGGTCTGGCACTATATTAATATTGTACTGAAACTGTTGGACAAAATTTTGAGCCATGTCGTTCCACACATGACAGTGAGAGATGTATTGATCTATGAACCATTCTGAAGCAATTCCAGTCAAACTTTCCCCAAAATAAGCCATGAGTAATTCTTCCTTGCCTCATGCTCCCCTTAATTGGTTACAATATTTCTTCAAATGGGTGATGGGATCACCATGCCCGTCATACTTGTCAAACTTGGGGGTCTTGAAACCGGGTGGCAAATGGACATGAGGGAACATGCATAGCTCGTTAAACAAAACACTCTTGTTGCCTCCCAAACCCTGTATGTTTCTCATGGTTTGTTCCACGCTCTTCATTTTTCTGGTCATTTCCTCTTGTTCCCTATTCTTGTCGGGCTTTTCGATCTCAACTAGGAACATGTTCTGAGGAGTATGCTTGTATGAATCTGGAACTTTGAAAGTCAATTCTGGAGAGTAATGTTGGGCATCATGAGCATTCAGTTGTGGATCATTGTTGGACTTTTGAGCAAGAGCTGGTTGAGGAGCAGTGATGGTATGGACAATAGGTACAGTAGGTGGGTCATTTCTGAGAGGTGTAGTTGGAGGACGTGGAATAGAGATACTGGGGATAGTGGGAAGGTTAATGCTCGAACTGAATCCAGGTCTAGGTTGGTACAACGAATTACTTGTTATGAAGATGGGCACTTGACTTGCATCTGACACACTATGAAGATTGTCTGAATGCCCTATGGGTAGTGGGGGCGGTGCTTGTCCATTCGCCCAAGCTTGGTACATCTCTGCCAATTGTTGCTTCAACACTCTTACTTCTTCAACCAGTCCCGTACCTTGTTCGACCAATTATCCATGAACATCATCATTATCTAACTCATTCTCACTGTTATTTTCCATTTTACTTTTTTCTTTTGATCTCGTGTTGTAAGGGTGAGTCGCCAGTTTAAACCACAAACCAACCACCTCTGTTTAACTTATCATTTAAATGACAAACAACAAACGTGTTAGAGTTAGACATTTTGCAGATATTAATCACACATTATATGTCATGCACCTAATGTCATTTTCATTTCTGGAATGAGTTTGACAGGCTTCAGGCTTCATGCTTCATGCTTCATCCCGGCTTATTGGTTTATTGGGTTATTTTCATCTTGAATTTAACGTTCTCTTTTCTTTCTCTCTCTTTTTTTTTTATTCCTAAAATGCTTTTTTTTAATTAATTATGGTTATGATCGCATCCTATGGGGATTGCCTACGTATCATGACGCCGCATGAATCAGACCATTACGTAGTTCAGGAAATCTGGGATAAAGTAAGTAAACTAACTCTTATTCTTATACAATTCAGATCATGAATGCTCTTAACAAAAAAAATATGTCTTTGGATTTCTAAGTTTTTCTTTTGGAAGACTTCTAAAGAAGAAAGAAAAATATATTTTTTGAACTTTTGTATTATTATTTTTTTTTTGGAATTACCAAAAGAATGACTTCTAAATAAGAACAAAAATTTTTGGATTTTGAGAAGCAATTAAATAAACTATTTTTGAATTTTTGAAAGTGGAGGCCGGACCTGATGAAGGTTGCCTACGTATCTCACATCCGGTGAGAATCAGACCCGCGTAGTTCGTAAATGTTTCAGGCATAGGATGACACTTTCTGAAAAATTCAGGCTTATTTTGTAATAATCTTTTTGTGGTAAATACCGAGATTTTTTTTTAAAAATCGGGTAAATTTTCTTTCTCTTGTTTTCTCCTTTCTAGTTTTCCTTCAATTTTTATATTTATATTTTTATTTTTGTATATATTTTTTTAGAAACTGGTCAACATGCACAAACTGAATCAAACATAATGCACAAGTAGCACATAAGATGCATTGGGATGGTCTTGCAGTTCTCTGGTGCACCTATCCTAGACAGACCCAACCCATGTCTTGAGTCTCCAAAGTCAAATGCACATGATAAAAACAAACGTTCCTACTAGGGATCCGACATGAGGCTATGTTATTCTAGGTTTAAATCCTAGGGGAGTGTTTTAGACCTGGCTTACCCAAGCGGACAGCTCGAGCCGAGGTGGAGGAAAAGTACCAGGAGCATGAAAGTCTACCCGGCCTAGTTACTGAGCCACAATCTCGTTTTAATTGGTATGACTTCTAATAGAAAAGTGGGCCACGCGCACGTGTGCACCATAAATTCAGAAGACTCAGAAGGGAGGCGTAAGAAGACAGTTTAATACAGCTCAAATAATATCAAAGCGGTAAATAAGCGGCAATGAGCACATAAGGTCCAAAAATAATAATAATAATAATAATAATAATAGTAACAAAAAAAANAGCGATGGGCACAGTGATGTTATCATCGACTATGATTATCTAACAGTTTAAGTACAGTTGATATAGTGGAAGCGCAGTCAAAATATGGTTTTTGGGGGTGGAATTTGTGGCGTCAACCCATCGGGTTTATCGTTTTTCTAATTTCTTCTCTAGCCGAGTGTGAAAGATTACCTTTTGATTTACCAGAAGCAGAAGAAGAATTAGTAGCAGGGTATCAAACCGAATATTCAGGTATCAAATTTGGTTTATTTTACATTGCTTCATATCTGAATCTACTAGTTTCTTCATTATTTGTAACAGTTCTTTACTTGGGAGGTTGGAATCTTTCTATTCCGTACATATTTGTTCCTGAGCTATTTGGCATAAATAAAGGGGGTAAAGTCTTTGGAACACTAATTGGTATCTTTATCACATTAGCCAAAACTTATTTGTTTTTGTTCATTCCTATTGCAACAAGATGGACTTTACCGAGGCTGAGAATGGACCAACTATTAAATCTTGGGTGGAAATTTCTTTTACCTATTTCTCTAGGTAATCTATTATTGACAACTTCGTCCCAACTTATGTTTTCCCAAGATCTAGGGGCTGGCGGTAATCCGCACGA
>ML416745.1:13419-25661 GCA_005239525.1 Nicotiana knightiana | reverse complement strand
CAATTAAACTATAAGACATATCCAAGGAAGAATTCACCAACGGGGGAAACCATAACCGTAGACCCTTTATTATCATTGTTTACAGTATATTGTTAGTTAATTGCTAATTTATTATTTTGTTATTAGATTTAGTAAACATCACCAATTGATATTCAAAAGTCTTGAGAAACTTGATTAAACAACAGATTAGTATTTTATAGACTCAATTGATACGTAAATTCCCTGTGGGATCGACTTTGGGCGTAATACCCCAGATTATATTTGCAGCTCCCGTTTAGCCTTTCTATAAGATATAGTTGAGCGTGATCAGTGACCTGGATCCCCGCACTCATAACAACCTCTTGGTACCATAGACTGCTGCCTTGAAGACTGGCCCTCGTGGCCAGAATAACCACCGGAGGAATCCCGAATGGCTGGGGGACGATATGAACTCTCTGGTATGGCACTGAAATAGGCGCTGGAAGAACCTGGATGAGCAGAATACCCGCCAGAGGAACCCTGAATAGATGGTGGGCGATAAGAACTCTCCAGCATTGCACTGAAATAAGGCCTCACTGGAGCACCTCGAGGAGGTGGTGGTGGTGCTGAATATAGGGGTCTGCTGGGATGGCCCTTCCCAAACTGGCCTCTTCCCCTAGCCAGAGCACCTCTAAAATCTCCAGAAAATCGAGCCCTCTTATCCTGCTGTCCCTGCTCTCTACTCCTCAGACGGTAGCCCTTAATATTGCGAGCGATATCCACCACTAGCTGATAAAGAGTCTCCATCTCCACCTCTCGGGCCGTGTTGGTCCTAATACTCGAGTGCAACCCTGCTACAAACCTCCACACTCTCTCTACGTCAGTAGGAAGTATCATAAGTGCATGACGAGACAACTCAGAAAACCTCACCTCGTAGTCGGTCACTGTCATCTGGCCCAACTCAAGCTGCTCAAACTGATACCGCAGCTCTTCCCTCTCAGAGGGTAGAATATACCTGTCCAGGAATAGCTGGGTGAAATGCTCCAGAGTGATGGGGGGAGAATCCGCTAGCCTACCAAGAACATAAGACTGCCACCATCTACGAGCCCTGCCCTCTAGCTGGAAAGTAGTGAAGTCAACCCCATGAGACTCCAGTATCCTCATGTTGTGCAGTCTGTTCCTGCACCTATCAATAAAATCCTGAGCATCCTCATGATGCTCACCCCTGAAGACAGGAGGGTGAAGTCTAGTACATCTATCTAATAACTTCTACGGATCACCGTCCACAACTGGTTGCGGCTCAGGTGCCACTGCTACAACTAGCTGGGCCCCGCCTGCGGGTAGGGTACCTGGAGTCTGATAAACTGCAGCTGCATGTCCTGGGGCCTAGGCAGTAGGGGTCTGTGCTCCCCCTCCTGCCTGAGATGTGGCCGGGTTTGCTGGAAATAAACCAGCCTGGGCCATAGTGTCCATGAACCGCATCATACAGCCCATGACCTCCTGAAAGCCCGGCGCTGTCATGAAATCCACTAGGGCGGATTTGCTGCGGGCACCTCGCCCTACTTCTCAATGATAGGATCCTCTGCTGGCTCCGCTGGTGGTGCAACTAGGGCAGCAGTGGGACGCCCTCGCCGCTACCTCGGGCCGGTGACCTCCCCCGACCTCTAGCAATGGGGGGAGCGGCCCCTCCCTGGTCTAGAACGTCAGATGTATGCGTCCTCACCATTTGTGAGATAATAGAAGATTCAAATTTAGTACACCATCAATTGCACGATAGAATATGAATGAAGAGAAATTTCCTAACACCCTATAGCAACCCGAAGATAAATACAGACGTCTACATACCGATCCGCAGGACTCTATTAGGTTTGCCCATTACTTGTGATACCTACGTGAACCTAGTGCTCTGATACCATGTTGTCACGACCCAAATCCTAATCTAGGTCGTGATGGCGTCCAACACCGATGCTAGGCAAGCCAACACAATTCATCTAGTGAGTCCCGTTTAATTTATAAGACCCATTTCTAACCATACCTAAATTTCATTCACTAAGCATGTAAAAATAACAAATATCAAAGGAAAATTTAGTTGAAATGATCAAAAGAAGCCGGATTTACATAATTACATCCCCAAAAAAATGGTCTACCAATGTGTGTGACAGGAACTAGTGTCACAAGTATACGGGCATCTAGTAGAATGAAAAAAAGAATACATCTACCCTACTATCTGAAATAGAATAGACAGAATAAGCAAAAGGGAAAGAACTTCAACATGCTGCTGAATGGCATCAAGAGAAGAAACTAACCGTGGAACCTCTGCCTCAGAAATCAAGAACGTGCTCCGGACTGGTAACTAGATGCACCTGCCTCAGAACCTGTACAATTAAGTAGAGAAGCGTAGCATGAGTACATAAACATTATGTACCCAGTAAGTATCCAGTCTAACCTCGAAGAAGTAGTGAAGAGGGGTCAACTTGACACTTACTAGGGCCAAACAATATACTTAAGCAAGTGACTAAGCATGGATATCAAGGCTAAATAGCAGAAAAATAACAGGAAACCACAAGATTTTCTATAATTATAAAAATACGTAAATCCTTGTCATCTCATTTGACAATTTATATTCCAAGGCATTTAAACAGTCTAAAAATCAATGGAAATTGCCAAACAGATAGCATGCACATATATTGCGGAGGACGTACGACCCGATCCAACAAAATAATAAATGTGCACTGCCGAAGTGTCGAACGACGTGAACCATAGATGCATCTATTAACCTGTTGAGGCAAAAGGCCCGCTCCCATGAGAGTATTGTAAGGAATCACTCTGCTCGCGAAATATAATTGCGAAGCGGTCAAACATAACCATAATATATTTCTCTCCTTCCTCAATTCATTTAAAAAATAATAATTTACTTGAAACTTTTAAATTCTTAATCTTGAAATAAATTTCACCCAATACAATTAGCACATGAAGTAAATAAACAGTATTCACAAAGCATGGTGTGCACCTAACTACCCGGACATAACAAGAATAGTCACCACTTACGGACTCTCGTCACCTCGTGCGTATGTAGTGTTGATGCCCAATTTTTCTTCAAATTATTTTCAAACTTGTATATATACTTTCAAAACCACTCCTTACAGTAACTGGTATTTTCTCACAGCTTTTCGTATTTTTATCAAATTATTTTACTGTTTATTTAACACTTTATATTTCATAATTATTCATAAACGATATAATTTCAAATCATTGTCTTACTCAACATGTTTTTTATATCCTATTTAATTCCCTTAGGATTTTATTATTTCACAAATTGGCCAATTTTGGCATCATTTAGTTAATTTCATCAGTTTTGCAATTCTAGCACAAATGTGCATTTATACCATTTTAAAATCAATGAATGATCATTTATAATTTTATATCTTAGTCAATCGCCTTAATTTTATTTATTTGGTCTCAATTTATTTTTTACACAATTATTAGTTATTTTATTAATAAATTACCTTATTTAATTGGGTATTTAACGTTTAGACCATTTTTATTTAAATTTTAGCCAACCCTTAACCGAACCCCACCTGACCCCAACCCCTTAACCAACCCAAGCCAAAACCCATAAATAACCCCGCCCAACCCCACACTTGATCTGAACCGTTGATCAAATGAGATCAACGGTCCAGATCATTGTTACCATAATTAAACCTAATCACTACCCCCCTCCTTCTCTCAACACACACTCTCTCTCTCTCTCTCTCTCTCTATCTCTCTCGGCTACTCTCTAGTTCTCTCTAGAAGCCTCCTTTGGCTTCTCTTCTCCGATGGAGTCTGGTCATCTTCTCCGACTGGTTCTCTCACCAGAAATCATGGCTCCTTATCGCCTCTTGGTTACCCACCCATTTTGCACCAGTCCAGTGATGCTCTTTGGCTCTCAAGCGAACCTGGAGCGGGCCAACTCACCTCCCATGGTCCCGTGCCACTTTCCGGCCTCCCAGCCGTTTGAGTAAGTTTACAACCTGTTCCGACTTAGGCCGATGCCGTCTTTGAGGTTCTTCTTACTTCTGTGGGTTCCACAAAACCCTAACCCTATGGCTCCTTATCGCCTCTTGGTTACCCATCCATTTTGCACCAATCCAGTGATGCTTTTGGGCTCTCAGGTGAACCTGGAGCGGGCCAACTCACCTCCCATGGTCCCGTGCCACTTTCCGGCCTCCCGGCCGTTTGAGTAAGTTTACAACCTGTTCCGAGTTAGGCCGATGCCGTCTTTGAGGTTCTTCTTACTTCTGTGGGTTCCATAAAACCCTAACCCTATGTATTTCGATTTATTCTAGATCTAATTTAGATCTATAGTATTCCGAAGTTTCTTTCTATGTTTTTCTCTAAAAATTTTCATCTTTAAACGATCTTTCAATTTTAAAACTAGAGTTTCACAAACCCCTTTCAAAATAGATTTTCCTTTACTTCTACCTTAATGTTATTCTATGTTTTTCTTTGTTAATACGTTTTGATTCAAAGCTTCTTACGGAAAACCCCAATTTTTAGGTTTTTTAGTCCGTCTTGTTTGCTATGTTTAGCCAATCTGTATACTTCTTCTAGGCTCTCTATGTGCTCTATGTTTCTTACTTTAATTCATGGTTAGGGTTCCTAATACCCTCTACGGACTCTGTGATGTTTTCTTCGAACCTATAATTCTGTATGTTCTGTACTGATTTTTCGAATTGTTTTCCTTGATTGTGTGATACTTTCCTTGATTATGCCTGATTCCCTGTGATTTCAATTACAGTCGAGATTCCCTCGACTAATTTTCAGAATTAAACCCATACTTTGTTTTGTGAATGTGCTATCAGTGTGTACTTTCCTTAATTACGTGTTATGAACCGGGTCTTTATTATACACTCCATGATTTTACTACCCCCGTTATGGTAAGATCACTCTAGTTGATTCCTTTCCTTGATTTAACTCTGATTGGCCCATTTGAACTTGACTCCCTAATTAAAAGGAGTCCAGGCCTTTAATTGACACTGATTGGTTACTATTTCCATAATTATGTTAGAATAATTATTCCTTACCTTATTTTCTCTACTTGTTTTCAGAATTATAAACACCCTAATCTCTTTAGCATAAAACAACCAATAGACACACGAACACTTGTGGTTAAAAAAAGTTATCTCTCTTACACAAAAGCTCTCTACTCTGTTACTTCTGGTGTTACTTGCTACTGTTTATGTGTTAGCCGGCTACAAGCCAAGGCTAACTATTTTGTTATTGCTCTGCTGCTCTCCTGTTCTGTTGCATCTACACACTACTACTCTGTTGTGCTTCGCATTACTGCTATTCATTCTGCATTCATTCTTACTCCTAACTGGTATGTTTCTAGTTTAAGTTTATAGCATCCAACTCAACATGTTTCTCACGTCTATTTGTCTATGTGATTCCCCCTTTCCCTTTAGTCTAACATGTCTATTTCTTTCCCTTACATGTTTCCATCATGAATCTGCCTGACTCCCAACACTATGAGCATGCACCCCTAATACTTAGTTATTATGTAAATCCTAATCCTGGACCTAATATGTGACTCGGTTTGACACCCCTCAATCTGATGTTGTTAGATTCCTAACATGAACATTTTGTAATAACTAGGCCGTGATTTGTTTAAACCATATAGCGCTAGCCTAAGGACTATTTGTGTGCAAGTCTGCCTCTGCTATGTGACTTATTTGTCCCCAGTTCCCCTATCCCTGTTTGTGTTTTCTTCCTACACCATGTGTGTTCTGAGTGGATGATTGTCTTGTTTCTTTTTTCTCCAAACCAGTTTTTTGTAAAACAAATTCTCATGTTGTTCTCTGAAGCTATTTTCAAAATAGTTATTTCAAAAGCTACTTTTCAAACTCAACTCTTTTCTAAACTATAGGCACATCTCACTACTCTTAGTTATAAGTTCAGACCCCTTCGTGTGAGCACTGCCTTGGGGACCATTTGAGTACCCATTAAACTCTGACACACAAGGCTGGAATTCCACACTGCACTTACTCATTCCTGGCTAGGGTACTTGGGTGTGAACATTTCCTGGGGTCTTCTGAGATCTTTAGGAACTCTCACGCACCTGGGTTACAAAGGGCCATGGCATATGGCATGTTTGGATTTGGATACTTAGGCCTATTGTTAGGCTCTCTATAGTAACTTCGTATTTTTATTTCTGTGTAATTTGTGCAAGGCTGGTCTATAATAATTAATTGTAAAACGGTCATGGGCTGGATAGTGAAGTGGGAGGGTTGTGCATGCTTAGTATAATTATGGGTAGAAACCATGCTATAGGATTTATTTTGTACATGTGTGCAATAGCTACCATGCTTAGGAATACTTGCCATACATGCATTAGAAAACATGTTTTAGGCCCGTTTATCTCAGCATCTTTGTCCTACTCATGCCTCACTTAGAAATCCTGTTCGTAGTTAAATAACTATAAAATGGTTGTTATAATGTTTTAGTTTCTGCATCTTCACGATCGCCATTTCTAGAAATCCCGTTTTAGGTTAAAAACATTAATCGTCAATATTTGCATTAGAGAACATGTTACCCCAGGAATTCATTCTCAGCATGCTCATATTACCTATTTCAAACTCATGTGTTAAGGGCATACTGCTATTTGCATTAGAAATCATGTGCTAGGTTCAACAACTTAACTACGCTTCTGTATTTCCTGTTTCGAGTCAAAAGATGTGTTAATAAGTAAATTCCGCCTTAAAAATAATAATAGATTCTGATTTCTGAAAAAGTTTGTGCATTTAGAAAAGCATGCGTAGGTTTGCATCATTCCACACCCTGTATGCATTTAGATATCTTGTTTTGTAGGATAGTGCATTCACATTAGTAAATACTCACTCCTTTGCCATGATTAAGTCTAAACAGGATAACTGGAGTTTGTTAAACCCGCCTAGGCAAGCCTTAGGCATTAAGTTTATTAAAACTGGGAAAACTGTCTCTTTGTATTGTTTGGCTAATCAGAATTCATAGTCTAGAACTGGTAAAAAGATTTCTTCTAAAACTAAGTAATCAGACTGCCCCATTACTGTATTCTCACTTAGACATCCTGCCTTAGGTTCTGAAATTCAGAGACCTCTTGGTGTTTGAGTCGTGCTATTTATGTGTATTAATTTGTGGAGGGATTCACGAGCCTCATATCTGCTCATGTGTGTCCCCTATACTTGCAGTCCTAAATGTTTTATTTGTCGCTTAGAATTTATCCTTTAAACCTAGGGGTTCTTCCTAGTACCTACCCTTTAGGATAATAGTCCTAACTTCCTCCAGGACTGATAAGATGGGACGGGTAATAGCACGCAATAGAATCCCTGACCAACATGCGCTTTAATTACCTTCACAGGGTGGGAAGGGTAGATTATGGATATGATGACCGGTGCACTAATACCACGTATAGCCCTTCTTCGAGGAGTGATTACCGGGTATTGTATTGTTGTGATCCGTATTACTTTAAACCTAGGATATTTTCTCAAATGTTTAATTCTAATTTCTTTTAAGCTTCCAATAAAACTTCTAAACTTGTTTGAAATCCCCTCTTAGTTTATCCTTTCTTTTTATTTGCTTATTGTCTGAATTCACGAAACCATTTGGCCGGGACCCACAGTTGTGGATCCCGAGGGGTGCCTAACACCTTCCCCTTGGGATAACTTCAAGCCCTTACCCAATCTCTTGTAATGCAAACTAGTTCATGAGTTAACTACTCAGGTGCCCTAACGCACCATAAAATCATTAGGTGGCGATTCTTCCTTTAAATTCTTCCTTCCAGAGGAGCTTGTCCCAAAAATGTCAAGAACCCGATCTCCGCGAGGAAATAAGGGGGCGCGGCAGCATGGCGACTCTGCTGGAGACTATAGGCTTTTACCATTTCAAATTGTTTCGTGAATCTATGCCTTTATTTACTTGCACCCTTTCCTATTCTCTTTGCATGTGATTAATTGTTTACTTCGAGTATTTATTTCTCAAAACGTAACTGACATGTCTCTTTGTTTCCTTTTTGTAACTGCTTTAAATCATTATTACTGTTTTTACCGCTTTCTTTAACGTGCAAATACTTGACAACTTGTTTTAAATACTTATTGCATAAATCATGCCCAACATTCATACTCCACTCGTGGCAAACAAAATACTATAGAAACACTTGATGAGTGGTTGCGCTCTTCCTACATTATTACCCCCTAAATTTGGAAAGGCTTATTAGCGGTAAAACCAGTCGATCAGTGGTGCAGTCGACGGTTCCGTGCCTTTCCCCTTTGAGTTGTCCGCTCAAAGGAAAACTAAAGTGTTGTCCGCACGATAGCTTTTAAGATAGCCTTATCCAAAAGTCCACCGGGTTTCCCTGAACCCAAACAAACGCTCTCATGTTCTATGCATTTATTTGGAGAACTAAATGTTTCTTGCCAATTATTGACGTTAAATAGTCGAGTCCGGTGGGGGTAAGGGCCTAACCTATTTGTTTTGCAGAAACTTATCTGTTGCTGGGTCTTCGCGAGCTGGGGAGGCTGTTAGAAGAAAGCAGGAACGCCGAATCTGGGAACAAGTAGATAGGAATGTCTTTATTTTTCCAACAATGTAATAAGGCCAATGGCCATTAGTGTTTTTATTTTTCGTCTGTCGTTTTAGGGTTCGTCTATTTCTCTTATTAATAAAATGAGACATTTAACATTTTAAGTTCTCCAAATCAATTTGTCCCTAGGCCTACCTCAGGTGCAAAGAGGTCCTTATGTGTTTAAATATTGCAATACTCTTTTCATAATCCTCACTGACTTGGTCACCTTTTGTTTTTATTTTTTCTTACTCCCTTCCCCAAAGGTTAGTTCGTACATTCTGGCATCATCAGCCTATCGCATAAGATCCAAGGGCCCTCCACCTACTCCTCCCCCTAGTCCTCCTAAGGACAAAAACAAATGCAAAAGTAAGATGGATGAGTCCAGCGGCATCAGAAAGGAGAATGTGATTGAAAGGGTAGAGGCCACTGATGGCCGAGGTATTCAGGTCCTACATGAGAACATGTCACCACATGAACAAAAATTGCTGATGTTTCAGGAAGAACTAGATCATGTCCGGAATCTGGCCAGCTTATCATTTTCCCTCAACGTCCCTGACGTCAACCTTCCAAATTCTCAAAATCCCACACCTCTACAAAATATCCCAAGACAACAAAACCATCATACCACTCCCCCATAGAACCAAACCCTCCCGACACAGTACAATGCTTGCCACACCACAAATAACACCCCACTGCTTATTCCAGAACCTCAAAACCCCACAAAAGACCATTTCCACGCCTATAACAATCCCATATATGTGGAAACCATGACCCATTCCACTCCGCCTATCCCACAGGAATTCGAGTCTGACGAAAAGGATTTACTTATCAGGAACCTGGCCGAAGAGCTTAAAAATGACCAGACGAGTTCAGGGTGTTGAAGGGACCAAAGGGATCGAAGGGTTGAACTATGAAAACCTTTGTATCCAACTTTATGTCGAACTTCCTTAGGGGTACAAACCTCCAAAGTTCGAAATGTTTGACGGTACTGGTGATCCGAGAGTCCATCTAAGAACCTATTGCGACAAATTGGTCGGCGTGGTAAAGGACAAAAGAATCCGCATGAAGCTGTTCATGAGGAGTTTGAAGGGAGATGCACTGTCTTGGTACATTGGCCAAGACCCCAAGAAATGGTCAAACTGGGTAGGCATGGCGTCCGATTTCATGGACAGGTTTAGGTTCAACACAGAGAATGCACGAGATGTGTTTTGCATTCAGAATTTGAAGAAGAAGCCTACAGAAACCTTTCGCGAGTATGCTATTCGCTGGAGGTCCGAAGCCGCCAAAGTCAGATCTGCTCTAGAAGAAGAACATATGAACAAATTCTTATCCGAGCTCAGGATACGCAATATTATGAACGGTTAATGATGGTTGAGGGCCGCAAGTTTTCAGACATCATCAAATTGGGGGAGAGAATTGAAGAAGGTATTAAAAGAGGTATGGTTACAAATTTTGAAGCCTTGCAAGCCACTAACAAGGCTCTACAGTCCGGTGATGCGTCTAAAAAGAGAGATGTGGGAGCCGTAATGGTTGCACAAAGAACCAAGTCCCCACTCAAGTACCAAACCTATCCGACACCTCGACTCACACATCATCCATCACCAAATTACCAAGCTCCATCGCCAAATTACCAAACTCCACCACCTTCCTACCAAACTCCACCACCCATATATCAACCTGCTTCGCCCAAATATCCACAACCTGCTCCTGTCTACCACACTTATAATTCCCAGCCATCTCATTACCAATCCCCTCCTGCACGCCAAAACTTCCCTAGACCTCGTCCCAATTTTTATCGTAATCCTCCAAAGCAATATACCGCCATAGCCGAGCCCATTGACCAGCTATATGAAAAACTCAAAGCCACTGGTTATGTTACACCTATCCCTGCTGCTACCCCTGAGAATCCCTCTCAGTGGGTTAACCCAAACAAATCTTGTGCATACCATTCTGGCATGAAAGGGAACACCATCGAGGAATGTCGCTTTCTAAAGGACAAAATACAGGCTCTCATTGACAACAAGGTTATTGTGGAAAAAGACCCCTCTCCAAACGTTCGCGACAATCCTCTGTTAGACCATAAGGGTAGAGGCGTCCATATGATTGAAATAGAAGATGATTAGGACCCCGAGGGGTCAATCTGGTTGATCGCAGAATGCGATAACCCAAAGAAATCCACAGTCACTCTCAAACCAATCATAGTCCAGATTGAGCCATCTGAGGCCTCTGAGGTAAATATGTCTATGCCGTTTGAGTTTGAAGAAGTGCCACCGGCAAAGTCACCAGTGCCGATTGAAGTTGAGTTTGTATCTCCAGCAAATACAACAGCTTCATTCGAGGCCGCAAGCTTGCCACCCCGAGCACACATTCCGTTTGAGATAAAGATGGTTACACCCATTCTGGCGGCAATGTCAACCACGCCACCCATCTACTCAAACACAATTCCTTGGGACTACACAGCCGAGGCGAGAAGGAAAAGCAAGGTCAGATCTTAGGAAGCTGTCGCAGCGCAGGATATGACTAGAACTGGTAGGGTCTACACCCCTGAGCACCTGGCTGAGTCGAGCAAGCAGTCCACCAACCGACCTCCTCTTATTGAGACAGGTCCCAATGACCTTTGGAGAAAGAAATAGGCGAAGGAGTATTCAGTCATCGACCAGCTGAATAAGACACCGACACAGATATCCATCATCTCTCTGCTGCAGAATTCCAAAACACACAGGAATGCTTTGTTGAAAGTATTGAATGAAGCATATGTGCCAAGCAACATCACTATTGGGGAAATGGCCAATATCGTAGGCCAGGTACTGGAGAGTCATAGAATCACTTTCCATGAGGATGAGCTACTACCTGAAGGATTGGAGCACAACAAAGCGCTGCACATCACCGTGCAATGCGATGATCATTTCATCACAAGAATCTTGACCGACGGAGGTTCCAGTCTTAACATCTGTCCGCTGATAACACTCAAGAAATTGGGTAAAGGGCTATATGAGATAAAGGATGGGGCGATCAATGTGAAGGCTTTCGATGGTTCTCAAAGATCCACCATGGGGGAGATCAGTCTATGTCTACAGATGGGACCGACTTGGTTCGAAGTGAATTTCCAGGTGATGGATGTTCCGGCATCCTACAACTTGTTATTGGGACGACCCTGGATTCATGCTGCTGGGGCCGTGGCATCAACACTACATCAAGAGGTAAATTTTGAATGGAACCACCAAGAAGTGATTATTCATGGTGACGTTAGCAACCCCATTTATAGTTGTCAAACTATTTCGATGGTTGACGGGAAAAGGAAGATACGCGGAGGAACTTATTACCATATTGAATGGGTCAATGCCATCGACAAGGATAAATGGTGGGATAACAAGATCGAGAGCATCTTGAACTGGGGAGGATATGAGCCAGGCAAAGGACTCGGTAAAAACTTCCAAGGGATCACGAAGCCTATAAAGCTCAAGGAGCATGGTACCACTTTCGGTCTGGGGTATGAGTACACCTGGAAGGAATTCAATGACTGGTGGCCACCTTGGCGCAGTCCCTATTACCCTTTGGAACAGCCGATACCTCATCTTGAGTAGACTTTCAAGCAAGCTGACACTATCTACGGTTCAGATGAAGAAGAAGCACTTGCATCAATGAGGATCTTGTTTTTACAAAATGATGATATGAATTGCTGTGTTGTCCTCGAGGGGAGGGG
>ML416745.1:0-13014 GCA_005239525.1 Nicotiana knightiana | reverse complement strand
GGGGGAGGGGGAGGGGGAGGAATCCCCTTCCATACAGACTATGATCAAGGGGGCATATCTCAAGAACTGGTCTATCAAGACAACCAAAGCCCGACGAGCCTCGGGGTAGCAAGGCTAAAACAAGCATTATTTACTGTTTTATTTAGTAAATGATTTGCCTGCATTTGTTTTTTTTAATTTCTGCAATAAAGATCTTCAATGTTCGAAACAGTCATTCAATCTATCAAAGCATCTTCTAAATTTCTCTTACGAAATCTGATATTTATTGCTATTGTTTTCCCTAATTACTTTATTTATACAACGTTACTATTACTTGTCTTGATGAACCGATGACTGTGACATGCAATGAGACAACGCAGCAAACCGACATTGATTCAGATGAAGACGACATGCCTGACGAGATTGTCAAAGAAGTTGAGAACTTTGACAACAGACCTAAGTCCAACCTGGACGAGATTGAAAGCATCAACCTGGGAGATTCAGAAAACATCAAGAAGATACTAAGAAATATGATAGAAAAGCACAAGCAGTGGCTCGAGAAGTTATCATTCGCCTTATTGGGGTACCGCACCACAGTTCGTACCTCAACAGGGGAAACTCCCTATATGCTAGTTTATGGTACTGAGGCTGTAATTCCTGCCGAAGTGAAGATCCCATCTCTGAGAATTATACAAGAATCTGAGCTCAGCGACGCAGAGTGGGTAAAGAGCCGTTATGAGCAGCTAGCCCTCATAGACGGAAAAAGAATGAATGCAGTTTGTCATGGTCAACTATATCAGAACAGAATGGCCAGAACCTTCAACAAGAAAGTCAAGCCAAGATGATTTACACTAGGGCAACTGGTGTTAAAGAAAATCTTTCCACATCAAGATGAAGCCAAGGGGCAGTTCTCTCCCAACTCGCAAGGCCCGTACATGGTTCACAGAGTGCTGACAGGAGGAGCACTCATACTTGCAGAAATGGATGGAGAAGTCTAGACAAAACCAACCAATTCAGATGCAATCAAGCGCTACTATTTGTAATCTTCATGTTTTTTCAATGATGTAAATTGAACTAAGCCTGACATGATTCTCGTTTAAGAGGGGATACGTAGGCAGCCCTATGGGTTCAGTCATAATTCAATAAAAATCTATTTTTTCCCCATAATTGGAAACTGGGGCAGAATTTTGAGGAGGACCCTCAAAATTCCGAAGCAAGTTCAGCCAGTCGGCACGAGCAGCAGTCAGAGGCGTCCCCCCAGCAAACTGGGGCAGAATTTTGAGGGAGGCCCTCTAAATTCCACAGTAGGAGAGGTTGCAATGTCTCGAACCTTGTCATGTCGTCGGTTCATCTAAAACTATTTTAGATTATATATTATACTTTTACAAAATCATGCATATTTATCGAAACAGCTATTTTAGCGAGCGCTACCCCAATGATGCAAACAATATCGTGATCAAGTAGACGAGCCAAGCAGAGCCAGCAGGAATGCGAACTAACCTTCCCCTTTACAAAAATCACGATCTTTCTTTGGGTGCAAGCACAAATTACAGAAGCCCCAAACATATTACCCGTTCAAAGGACATACATCATTCCTCAAACTCATCGCACACGCCAACATTTATTATCAGCACAAACGATGCTTCATTATCACAATGCTCTACCGCAATTAACGCCAGCTAAGAATTTTTGTTGTCCTTCCTTTAAATTTTTCATAAGGCTACCATTATGCTTTCCGAGACTAAGCACTATCTCCATCTGCATTTTTATTTCCTGCATTGCATAAGGCTACCATTCTGTCATTCGAGACTACGCACTGTCTCCATCTGCATTTTTATTTCCTGTATTGCATAAGGCTAATATTCTGCCTTCCGAGACTAAGCACTGTCTCCATCTGTATTTTATTTCCTGCATTGCATAAGGCTACCATTCTGCCTTCCGAGTTTAAGCTCTGTCTCCATCTGCATTTTATTTCCTGCATTGCATAAGGCTACCATTCTGCCTTCCGAGGTTAAGCACTGTCTCCATCTGCATTTTATTTCCTGCATTGCATAAGGCTACTATTCTGCCTTTCGAGACTAAACGCTGTCTCCATCTGCATTTTGATTTCCTGCATTGCGTAAGGCTGCCATTTTGCCTTCCGAGACTAAGCACTATCTCCATCTGCATAAGGCTACCATTCTACCTTCCGAGGTTAATCTCTACCTCCATCTGCATTTTATTTCCTGCATTGCATAAGGCTACCATTCTGCCTTCCGAGACTAAGCACTATCTCCATCTGCATAAGGCTACCATTCTGCCTTCCGAGACTAAGCACTATCTCCATCTGCATAAGGCTACCATTCTGCCTTCCGAGGTTAAGCTATACCTCCATCTGCATTTATTATCTGCATAAGGCTACTATTCTGCCTTCCGAGAACAAACGCTATCTCCATCAGCATTTTTATTTCTTGCATAAGGCTACCATTTTGCCTTCCAGGGGCTAAACACTGCCTCTCATTTACCTTTTAGAGCAATCATCGTCTATGTCATTATCTACCTTGTGTCTTTCCGGGTTAAGCTCTGCCCTTTTTAATTCACAAGACTAAACTCTGTCTTGTCAGCATCATACTATTGCACTTCTCATGGGCTGAAATATCGCCAACCTATCCAAAGGCATCATCGTTCAGAGACACCATTTTCATGGCCCGAGAACATCATTTCATGGCCCGCGGATCCCTTTTATCACTCTGCATATCATTATTCAAAGGCATCATGGTTCGGAGACACCATCCTAATGGCCCGAGAACATCATTTCATGGCCCGCGGATCCCTTTTATCACTCTGCATATCATTATTCAAAGGCATCATGGTTCGGAGACACCATCCTAATGGCCCGAGAACATCATTTCATAGCCTGCGAATCCCGCATCAAGCGATTCATGGCCCAGGACATCATGGTCTAAAGACGTCATCCTTAACCGTCCAAAGACAATATTCATAGTCCAACGGGAATTTGCATCATGTTTAAATTACGCACGATATGTTTGTATTTGTATTATTCATTTGCAGGAAATTCGGCTAAGAACAACAACCAGGCATGAGCGGACCGCTCCAGTTCTCCTAACTACCCCGTAAGCCATTTTTTTCAGCTTACCTTGCACCTTGCGTCCGTCCTTGTGAGACTTCACCGGTATACTTCGACGGTGACTCATGAACTACATACGTCCTGATTCATGTACAACCAGGGATATGCAGGCAGCTCAGAAGCCAGGGTGTGGCCTAAATCTTTTATACTATTTCCTCCGGTCAAAATTGGCCATCATATCTTTACCCGACAACTCTTTCATCCTTTCCTGGTAAAGAGGGGCAGCTGTGATACCCAATATTTCTTCAAATTATTTTCAAACCTGTATATATACTTTCAAAACCACTCCTTACAGTAACTGGTATTTTCTCACAGCTTTTCGTATTTTTATCAAATTATTTTACTATTTATTTAACACTTTATATTTCATAATTATTCATAAAATTTCAAATCATTCTCTTACTCAACATGTTATTTATATCCTATTTAATTCCCTTAGGATTTTATTATTTCACAAATTAGCCAATATTGGCATCATTTAGTTAATTTCAGCAGTTTTGCAATTATAGCACAAATGTGCATTTATACCATTTTAAAATCAATGAATGATCATTTATAATTTTTATATCTTAGTCAATCGCCTTAATTTCATTTATTTGGTCTCAATTTATTTTTTTACACAATTATTAGCTATTTTATTAATAAATTACCTTATTTAATTGGGTATTTAACGTTTAGCCCATTTTTATTTAAATTTTAGCCAACCTTTAACCCAACCCCACCTGACCCAAAACCCCTTAACCAACCCATTCCAAAACCCACAAATAACCCGGCCCAACCCCACACTTGATCTAAACCGTTGATCAAATGAGATCAACGGTCCAGATCATTGTTACCATAATTAAACCTAATCACTACCCCCCTCCGACCCCTCATTCTCTCAACACTCACTCTCTCTCTATCTCTCTCGGCTACTCTCTAGTTCTCTCTAGAATCCTCCTTTGGCTTCTCTTCTCCGATGGAGTCCGGTCATCTTCTCTGACTGGTTCTCACACCAGAAACCATGGCTCCTCATCGCCTCTTGGTTACCCACCCATTTTGCACCAGTCCAGTGATGCTCTGGGACTATCAGGCGAACCTGGAGCGGTCTAACTCACCTCCCATGGTCCCGTGCCACTTTCCGACCTCCCCGGCCGTTTGATTAAGTTTACAACCTTTTCCGACTTAGGCCGGTGCCGTCTTTGAGGTTCTTCTTACTTCTCTGGGTTCTGCGAAACCCTAACCCTATGTCTTTCGATTTATTCTAGATCTACTTTATATCTATAGTATTCCGAAGTTTCTTTCTATGTTTTTCTCTGAAAACTTTCATCTTTAAACGATCTTTCAATTTTAAAACTAGGGTTTCACAAACCCCTTTCAAAATCAATTTTCCTTTACTTCTGCCTTAATGTTATTCTATGTTTTTCTTTGTTAATACGTTTTGATTCAAAGCTTCTTATGGAAAACCCCAATTTTTAGGTTTTTAGTCCGTCTTGTTTGCTATGTTTAGCCAATATGTATACTTCTTTTAGGCTCTCTATGTGCTCTATGTTTCTTACTCTAATTCATGGTTAGGGTTCCTAATACCCTCTACTGACTCTGTTATGTTTTCTTCGAACCTGTGATTCTGTATGTTCTGTACTAATTTTTTGAATTGTTTCCCTTGATTGTGTGATACTTTCCTTGATTATGCCTGATTCACTGTGATTTCAATTACAGTCGAGATTCCCTCGACTAATCTTCAGAATTAAACCCATACTTTATTTTGTGAATGTGCTATCAGTGTGTACTTTCCTTAATTACGTGTTATGACCCTGGTCTTTATTATACACTCTATGCTTTTACTACCCCCGTTATGGTAAGATCACTCCAGTTGATTCCTTTCCTTGATTTAACTCTGATTGGCCCGTTTGAACTTGACTCCCTAATTAAAAGGAGTCCAGGCCTTTAATTGACACTGATTGGTTACTATTTCCATAATTATGTTAGACTAATTATTCCTTACCTTATTTTCTCTACTTGTTTTCAGAATTATAAACACCCTGCTCTCTTTAGCATAAAACAACCAATAGACACACGAACACTTGTGGTTAAAAAAAGTTATCTCTCTTACACAAAAGCTCTCTGCTCTATTACTTCTGGTGTTACTTGCTATTGTTTATGTGTTAGCCGGCTACAAGCCAAGGCTGACTATTGTGTTATTGCTCTGCTTCTCTCCTGTTCTGTTGGATCTACACATTACTACTGTGCTGTCCTTCGCATTACTGCTCTTCATTCTGCATTCATTCTTACTCCTAACTGGTATGTTTCTAGTTTAAATTTATAGCATCCAACTCAACATGTTTCTCACGTCTATTTGTTAATGTGATTCCCCCTTTCCCTTTAATCTAACATGTCTATTGCTTTCCCTTACATGTTTCCATCATGAATCTGCCTGACTACTAACACTATGAGCATGCACCCCCTAATACTTAGTTATTATGTAAATCCTAATCCTGGACCTAATATGTGACTTTGTTTGACACCCCTCAATCTGATGCTGTTAGATTCCTGGCATGAACATTTTGTGATAACTAGGTTGTGATTGTTTAAACCATATAGCACTAGCGTAAGGACTATTTGTGTGCAAGTCTGCCTCTACTATGTGACTTATTTGTCCCCAATTCCCCTATCCCTGTTTGTGTTTGCTTCCTAAACCATGTGGGTTCTGAGTGGCTGATTGTCCTGTTTCTTTCTTCTTCAAACCATTTTTTTGTAAAACAAATTCTCATGTTGTTCTCTGAAGCTATTTTCAAAACAATTATTTCAAAAACTACTTTTCAAACTCAACTCTTTTCTAAACTATAGGTACATCTCACTACTCTTAGTTCTAAGTTCAACCCCCTTCGTGTGAGCACTGCCTTGGGGACCATTTGAGTACCCATTGAACTCTAACACACAAGGCTGGCATTCCACACTGCACCTACTCATTCCTGGCTAGGGTACTTGGGTGTGAGCACTGCCTGGGGTTTCCTGATATCCTTAGGAACTCTGACGCACCTGGGTTACAAAGAGCCATGGCATATGGCATGTTTGGATCTGGATACTTGGGCTTACTGTTAGGCTCTCTATAGTAACTTCTTATTTTTATTTCTGTGTAATTTGTGCAAGGCTGGTCTGTAATAATTAATTGTAAAATGGTCATGGGCTGGGTACTAAAATAGGCGGGGATTTGCATGCTTAGTATAATTATGGGTAGAAACCATGCTATAGGATTTATTTTGTACATGTGTTCAATAGCTACCATGCTTAGGAATACTTGCCATACATGCATTAGAAAACATGTTTTAGGCCCGTTTATCTCAACATCTTTGCCATACTCATGCCTCACTTAGAAATCCTGTTCGTAGTTAAATAACTATAAAACGGTTGTTATAATGTTGATGTTTATGCATATTCACGATCGCCATGTCTATAAATCTTGTTTGAGGTTAAAAACATTAATCGTCAATATTTGCATTAGAGAACATGTTACCCTAGGAATTCATTCTCAGCATGCTCATATTACCTATGCCAAACTCATGTGTTAAGGACATACTGCTATTTGCATTAGAAATCATGTGCTAGGTTCAACAACTTAAATACGCTTCTGTATTTCCTGTTTCAAGTCAAAAGATGTGTTAATAAGTAAATTCCGCCTTAAAAATAATAATAATAGATTCTGATTTTTGAAAACGTTTGTGCATTTAGAAAAGGATGCGTAGGTTTGCATCATTCCACACCCTGTATGCATTTAGATATCCTGTTTTTTAGGACACTGCATTCACATTAGTAAATACTCACTCCTTTACCATGATTAAGTCTAAACATGATAACTGGAGTTTGTTAAATCCGCCTAGGCAAGCCTTAGGCATTAATTTTATTAAAACTGGGAAAACTGTTTCTTTGTATTGTTTGGCTGACCAAAATTCATAGTCTAGAACTGGTAAAAAGTTTTCTTCTGAAACTCAGTAATCAGACTGCCCCATTACTGTATTCTCACTTAGACATCCTGCCTTAGATTCTGAAATTCAGAGACCTCTTTGTGTTTGAGTCGTGCTAGTTATGTATATTAATTTGTGGAGGGATTCATGAGCCTCATATCTGCTCCTGTGTGTCCCTTATACTTGCAGATCTAAATGTTTTATTTGTCGCTTAGAATTTGTCCTTTAAACCTAGGGGTTCTGCCTAGTACCTACCCTTTAGGATAGTAGTCCTAACTTCCTCCAGGACTGATAAGATGGTACAGGTAATAGCACGCAATAGAATCTGTGACCAACATACGCTTTAATTATCTTCACATGGTGGGAAGGGTAGAGTATGGATATGATGACTGGTGCATTAATACCACGTGTAGCCCCTCTACGAGGAGTGATTACCGGGTATTGCATTGATGTGATCTGTATTACTTTAAACCTAGGATATTTTCTCAAATTTTTACTTCTAATTTCTTTCAAACTTCCAATAAAACTTCTATACTTGTTTGAAATCCCCTCTTATGTGAGCCTTGCTTGTTATTTGCTTATTGTCTAAACTCACGAAACCATTTGGCCGAGACCTACAGTTGTGGATCCCGAGGGGTGCCTAACACCTTCCCCTTGGGATAACTTTAATCCCTTACCCAATCTCTGGTAATGCAAATTAGTTCATGAGTTAACTACTCAGGTGCCCTAACACACCATAAAATCGTTAGGTGGTGACTCTTCTTTAACTTCTTCCTTCCAAAGGAGTTTGTCCAAAAAATGTCAAGAACCCGATCTCCGCGAGGAAAGAAGGGGGCGCAACATGTAGTCCCCCACAATTTATTCATATATCATATAAGTTCACCTATGGGGAGATTTCCCTCTTACAAGGTTAGAAAAGAGACTTACCTTGTCCCAAGGCTTACTCCCAGACTCAAGAATCCTTTCACGCCCTCAAACCGGAGCCAAACGATCCAAAACTATTCATATAGGGTAAAAACTAGTCAATATAGGCTAAAAGATCATACTTATACTATTAGAATGATTTCCCATCCCAAATCACAAGATTCCAAAAATCCGCCACCAGACCCACATGTCCGGATTTCGGAAATGTTTAAAGAAAATCGTTACCCATAACCTTAGGATCAATAATATGTGATTTTTACTAGATTCCATAACAAATTTCATGATAAAACTCCATTTTTATCAAAACCCTAGGTTTTTATCTAAACTCTTGATTTTCACTAATCTTTGCATGTTAATCTACCCATAATCTATGTATTTAACTCATGTTGTATAGAAATTACTTACCTCAAAGTGTTAGGTGAAAGCCTCCTCCCAAAAGCTCTAAAAATTTCCCAAGTGTAGAAGTGAAATGAAATAAATGGCCTAAGTCCCATTTTTAAAAACTGTGTCCAGGCCTCTGATGTCTCATTTATTCTTTGTAAAATTTATGAGTCTACACTTAGAACTAAGTAATAAATGACTTTTGAATCTGGGAACCCTAAGTTTTGTGATTGTATGTTGAATCTTTGTTCCTCCCAAAATGGCTTTCAAAAAATTGTTTTTTTTACTCTTAGCATTTCCTTTGAACTACTTCCATTCCTGAAATCCTTTTTTCACTCCTAAAAGTTTTACTTCTACACTATTTTACTAAGTTATTCCAACTATGTCAAGCACTCTCACTTCTACTCTTAGATTACTTAAGTTCTGCCCCTCCAGTGTGTGTACTGCCTAGGAATCCATGTGATTCCCCCGAACTCTGGCACACCGGGGCTGGCCTTTTCCACGCTGCACATAATCATTTCCCTACTCAAAGGGTCTTGGTGTGAGAATTGGCCGGGATCCCTGAGGTCCTTAGGGAACTTTGACACACCAGGACACCCCATTGGCTTGAGACTTTGGCATCTTAGACTGTTTTGAAGGCCTAGTATTTCCCTGTTCATTTTGGGCCTATCTCAGGCTCCCTATAGCATAGCTTATATTTATTATGTAATTCATACATTTATGGTCTGTAATAATAACCTTTGTAAATAGATATTCTGGAAATTAGTAAAGGGAAGGGATTCGTATATGGATTTTTGTAGGGAGACCGGGTAGAAATCATGCTTTAGGTTTTTATTGTGTTTACTTGCATTAGAAATCCTGCGTTTAGGCTCATATTATGTTATTCATATTAGAAGTCATGCTTTAGGTTTATATCATGTTTACCGTGCTTTTAGATCACTTGGCACACTAGGCAATGTGTTATAGGCTCATTACCTCATTTGTTACGAAATTTTGATTCTGCATAATAATGATCACCTTGAAATCCTGTTATTAGGTTACCGCTGCGATTCTGCATAATAAAATGTACATCTCTGGGTGCATTAGAAATCCTGCTTTAGGACTGTGTCTGTATTCGCTTTACATCATGTCTACATCGCCTAAGTCAATAACCACCCTGTCTATAAGAATGTTTAAAAGCAATTTCAGCACCTAGGCAAGCATGTTTATAGGACGTATTAAAACTCAAATTGTTTGCTTTCTGTTAGTCAATTTCCAGAAATTCTGTTTGCATTTTTAGACAGCATGTTATAGGGTATCCCTGAACCACACCTAGACAAGCCTATAGGTAATTAAGGCCTTATAAAATTTGTAAAACTATGCTTTGTTTATTTGTGACTTCCCAGATTCAATAGGTTCTAAACAATCAGTAGGCAAACTGATTAGGTCTTTACCATTTCTCCTAAACATATGCTGCACATTCTTTGTCTGTCATTCTCACCTAGATATCCTGTTCTAGGACCTTTTCTGGAACATCTGCGGAGGTAAACATGAGCCCTTAGTTGTTGTCTTACTTGACAGTCCTATTTGTTCTTTGTTGTCTCTTAGATTTTCCCTTTTAAACACTTTAGGAGAGGCTAGAACTACCTAAATAGAGGTCTTAAACACCTCCTGGATCACAAGGAAGAGACGGGTAATGCACACTTAGAGTTCGTTTAATTAAAACCTCTTATACAATCGTTAAGGGGAGGTTAATCAGGTAGTAAAATAATATGATGACCTGTGCGTTAATGCCATGTGTAACCCCTCTTGTTGAGGAAGGATTACTAGTCATTGTACGGATGTGATCTATAGGTTAATAACTTAGGACTTCCCTATCTTTATACATATGTATGCTTAGACTGCTTACCTTTTAAACTCCCTTTATCTTATTTACATATGTTTGCTTAGACCGCTTATCTGTTAAATGACTAATTCACTATGTAAGTTTGGCCGGGATCCACCATTGTGGACCTCGAGGGGTGCCTAACACCTTCCCCTCAGGGTAATTTCAAGCTCTTACCCAATCTCTGGTAATGTAGACTGGTTTCATGAGTTACTTGCATCAGGTCTTAAAATCCGTTAGGTGGCGACTCTTCAACTTCTATACCCCTTTCCCAAAAGGAAATGAGTTGTCCCAATGAATGTCGAAATTTGATTTCGCTAGAAAAAAGGGCGCGACACCAGGAACTAGTGTCACAAGTATACAGGCATCTAGTAGAATGAACAAAAGAATACATCTACCTTACTGTCAAAATAGAATAGACAGAATAAGAAAAAGTGAAAGGACTCCAACATGCTACTGAACGGCATCAAGAGAAGCATATCACCGTGGAAGCTCTGCCTCAAAAATCAAGAACGTGCTCCGGACTGGTAACCGGATGCACCTGCCTCAGAACCTGTACAATTAAGTACAAAAGCGTAGCATGAGTACATAAAATGTGATGACCCAAGGGGTCACCGTTCTAGTCTTATTATCCATAAAAAGATTTATTTTAAATACCTCGATTTGCATGCACAGTCCGGGTGTGAAACCGGAAAGTTTTTATGTGAAAATATGAGAAATAGTAATTTCTAGAGTTAAAATTTGATTATAGTTGACTTTGGTCAACATTTTGAGCAAACGGACTCGGATCTGTGTTCCGATGATCCCGGGAGGTCCGTAGTAAAATATGGGACTTGGGAGTATGCCCGGAAATGAATTCTGAGGTCCCAAGCCTTAGAAATCAATTTTTGAAAAAATTATTTTGCTGAAATATTAATGAAATAAAGAAAAGAATTAATGTTTGAAACCATTAGTATCGGGTCCGTATTTTGGTTTCGGAGACCGGTACATATTTGTTATAGTATTTAAATATTAACTGTGAAATTTGGTGAAAAACGGAGTTTATTTGACGTGATTTGGACATCCGGTTGAGAAATAATGAACTTTAAGTGTTCTTGAGAAAAATGATGAATTTTGAGGTTTAATTCATACTTTTACATGTTATTTTCATGATTTGATCGCACGAACAAGACTGTATGATATTTTTAGACTTGCATGCATGTTTGGTTTAGAGCCCCGAGGGCTCGGGTGAGTTTCGGATAGGCCACGGGGTGTTTTACACTTGCAAAAAAATCTGTTGTTTTGCTGTTATCTTATGTGAAACTATTTGTTCATTGCGTTCGCGTGGCTCCAGTCGCGAACGAGTAGAGTAAAATTTGAGCTGGTCATTTTCTTGTTCTATGCGAACGCATTGCCAAGCATGCGAACGCGGAGGTCACCTGGGCTTGACCTTATGCGAACGCATGTTGGGCTAGGCGAACACACAAGGTAAATTGAGCCTGGGGGAGGGGAGCCCAAATACACTATGCGAACGCAGCCCCCCCTCCCCCCCCCCCATGTGATCGCGATGGCCAATAAGGCCTGGCCCTATGCGAACACATAGAAGGCTTGCCCAGGTATATAAATTCACTCTAAGCACGGACATAACCCTTTTTCTTCATAATTTTCGAACTAAACAGCCCTAAGGACGGTTTTCTTCATCAAATTTCATCCCCAAGTTGTTGGTAATCAATTCTAAACTTTATTCTTTCAATTACCCAATGTTTTTCATCACATTTAAATCAAAAATAATGAATTTTCATGGTAAAAGTTGAGGGTTTGGGTAGAATTAGGGAATTTTGTAAAAATCGAATTTTTACCTCGAATTGAGGTCGGATTTTGAAACTAACTGTATATCCGGGCTCGTGAGTGAATGGGTAAACACAATTTGGTCCGAACCCCAAGTTTGGACCAAGAGGGCTCGGGGTCGGGTTTTAACTTTTTTTTAGAAAACTTAGAAAAAATTATAATTTTCAGTAAAGTTAGTTCCTTTAGCATTAATTGATGATATTAAGTTAATTATGGTTAGATTCGAGTGTATTGGAGGTGAATTCAAGAGGAAAAACTATAATTGAACAGTGAGTGACCTGCGAAATTGAGGTAAGTGCTTGGTTTAACCTTGACTTGAGGGAATAGGAATCCCCAACTTAATTGTTATGTGAAAATGCATGTGTGTGGTGTATAGGTGAAGTCACGAGTATATATGCACCACCAAATGGTCCATTTACATGATCCCTTACCCGTTTCCAATCTAATTGCTTCATGTTTTTAATTGTTTCGTGTTCATTGTTCTCTTCTATAATTACTTGGCTTGTTATATTGTTGTAAGCCTTGTTGCAATCATGTTTGGGAAACTATTAGTTGTTGTCCTTGGTTTCATTGTGGTACATAAAGACCGAGTGGGTTGACATTGTTATATATATATATATATATATATATATATATATATGTATGTATGTATGTATCTATGTATGTATGTATGTATGTATGTATGTATTCCTATTGGTTCATTTTGAGATATTATTTATGAAGTTTGTAAGAACTACCGTTTATTGTTTATGAATGTTGAGACAAAAGTATTATGAAAGGCTTGGCCTAAATTGTGAAAGTTTTGATATAAATGAATATATATGATTGTGATAAGGGTAGACAGGGAAAAAAAATATATACGACTAAGATAAGGGTGGACAGGGGAAATATATCTATATGACTTTGATAAGGGTGGTGATGCGAGACTAAATTGCATAGTTTAACATGTGATATACCTTACATTTTATGCG
>ML416740.1:0-22770 GCA_005239525.1 Nicotiana knightiana | reverse complement strand
GTGTTTTGACGGGTTTTAAGTGTTTCCAAGTTAGAATAGAAGTCTTTGAGACGTTTAGGGTTATTTCTAAACATATAAATAGAACCAAAAACATCACATTAGGGGAATTATGGATGGTTGATGCAGACTTCGGACAGAGGATTCTACTTAGTTTTTCTTCTCTTCTCTTCTTTTAGTTTTATAGTTTATTAGTTCTAGAGTATTGGGTGTTACATGAACGTTGTAGTTGAAGCTTGAATTATTCTTATTGTTTATCTTAATTGGTTTGTTTATTCAATCTTGTGCTTAATTATTCAATTGCTTGATCATCAATTGACTACTATCTACGAATCTAGGGTTGAACTCGGGAGAGGGAATTCTAGATTGCATATAAGATTGGGTAGAGCAAGATCTTAACCCTTCAGGGGAGCGGATTTGCGGTTAGGATAGGAATATACCTAATTGCCTTGCTTGGTTATTATACGGGAATTATTAATGCGTTCTTGTTAATCCTGATTCCATAGGAATATAGGCATTAGGTTAACTTGAATAGGCGAGTTGTACTTCGGGAGAAGGCTACGAGCAATATTAACCTCGTCAATCAATAAACCTGATTAGAAGATTTAGGTCGAAAACTCAACGTGATTGTTTAACAACCCATAACTCTAGAATATCAATTTACCTTGAATTCATCTTTAAGTTAGTTGTCTCTTTAATCTTTTGATTTACTATTTTAGATTAATTCTAGTTAAATATTTGTTTGAGTTTAGTTTAGTGGATAGTTAATCACAAGTCCCTGTGGGTACGATATCTGGACTTAAAATCCTATATTACTTGTCGACCACGTACACTTGCGTGTGAATTGGGAAATCAACCACCAACGGGCTCCCGTCACCTCGTGCGTACGTAGCCCCCGAAGATAATAGAACATACTTAATTAGTTCACTTAAGGGGACAATTCCCCCTCACAAAGTTAGAAAGGAGACTTACCTCGCTCCGAAATTCCATAACCGGCCTCCAAGCCCTTCCGATGACTCAAATCGTTGCACAGCGCTCCGAAACTATCCAAACAATGACAAACCAATGAAAATATACTCTAATATTTGCAACAAGTTCCAAATTATATAATTTCCTAACTCTGCTCAGTGAAATGACCAAAATGCCGTCGGGCCCACGTGCCCGGAATCCAAAATTTATCGAAGATAAATTCTACCCATAGCTTTACTAGTTCAAATATACAATTTACTCTAAATTCCATGCTCAAATTTCTGGCTAAAAATCCAAATTACCATTTTCTAGGTTTTCTTCAAAATTTCCATATTTTCTACATTCTTTCACGTTTAATCCACGAATATAACTTGTATTAATCTTAAAAACATGAAGGAATTACTTACCTTCAGCTAAAATTCCAGCGCCTCTAATTTCCTTCATTGCGATCGCAACACAAGGGGCCGCGATCGCATAGCACACCAGACACACCAGAAGACAGCAGCAGCAAAACAGAGAAAAATGGTCTGAATTCACCCCGAAACACACCCCAGGCCCCCGAGACCTTGTCCAATCCCACGACTCAGTCGCATAGAACCCCATAGACTTGATCGAGGCCTCAAATCATATCAAACAATGCCGAAATCACGAATCACACTCAAACTCAAACTTTATGAACTTTGAAATTTCAAACCTCCACATTCCATGCCGAAACCTATCAATTCACATCCGATTGACCTTAAATTTTTCACGCAAGTCATATTTGACATTACGGACCTGCTCCAACTTCTGGAATCACATTCTGACCCCGATATCAAAATTTCCACTTCCGGTCGAATTTCTCAAAAACCTTCAAATTTCTATCTTTAGTCAAATGATTTCAAAATGACCTACGAACATCCAAATTCACTTCCAATCGAGCTCCCAACTCCTGAATCACCATACGGAGCTATTCCCAGTCTTGGAATCCTAAACAGACATCAATAACACTGAAATGCCTTACAGCCCAAATTTATGAAATTCTTCTAAAATGCTATCTTCCATAATATACGCCGAAACGCTCTCGGGTTATCCAAAACCCGATCCGTACATACGCCCAAGTCCGAAATCATCATACAAACCTGCAGGTACCTTCAAATCCTGATTCGGAGGTCGTTTACTCAAAATTCTAATCGTAGTTGATTCTTCCAACTTAAGGCTTCCGAATTGAGAATTTTCTTTCCAAATTAACTCTAAACTTCCCGAAATTCAATTCCGACCACGCCCACAGGTCATAATACCTGAAACGAAGATGCTCACGGCCTCAAACTGCTGAACGACGCGCTAGAGCTCAAAACGACCGGTCGGATCATTACAGCTCCTGTATAATATGTGCTCTATGTGTCCCCAATTCCCATCACCCCTATATGAAGGACTGTGATTTGAATGTGCTGAATCTGTTTGTGTTGTAATTATTCTATTGTTTGTCAATTGTCCTACTCTTGTCAAAAACTATTTTTACTAAAGAACTCTCCTATTTTATAAAACTGTTTCAACTAAGTCTTTTTCAAACACAGTGTTTCCTATTAAAACATGTTCAAAACTATGTCAAGCACTCTCACTCTACTTATAGGTCCTTAGGTTCTGCCCCCTCCAGTGTATGACTGCCTTGGGATTCCTGTGAGATCCCTCTGAACTCTGATGCACTGGGGGCTGGCCCTTCCACACTGCACTTACTCAATTATGGTTATGAAATCTGGGTGTGATCACTGCCTGGGATCCCTTGAGGTCCTTAGGGAACTCTGACACACCCGGATATGAGAAAGGATATGAACATTTGGGCACTTGAGGTTCTAGGAATCTGGGCCTGTTTTTCAGGCTTCCTATAGTGTAACTTCTTATTTTCCCTTATCTACTTATGTAATTCATTCACGTTGGTTTGTAATATTTGTTGTAAACGAATATTTGGGCTTGATAGTGAAAAGGGGAGGGTAACCATGTCTGTTGTCGATGGGGGTAGAAACCATGCCTTAGTTTTACATTTCTATGTGCGCATTAGAATCCATGTTTAGGACCAATACATGCAAAACATAGCATACATTAGATATCATGCTCTTAAGTTTCATGTATACTATTTCAGCGTCACATTATTTTATCACTTAGAAACCATGCTTCAGGGCTAAATAATAGCACTAACACGAACTGTTGTTCCTGCACATTTTTTGAAGTCATGCTTAACGATGTTGTAATCCTTTTTGTGCATCCTGCTCTGCATATCCTGAGATTGTAATGACCCGACCGGTTGTTTTGAGATCTAACGCATCGTTTGGCGGTTTGAGGCCATGAGCAGGCTCGTTTCTGGTATATGACTCGTAGGCATGGTCGGAGTTGAATTTCGGGAAGTTCGGAGTCAATTTGGAAAGAAAATTCTCATTTCAGAAGACTTAAGTTGGAAGAATTGACTAAGATTGGAATTTTGAGTAAACGACCTCAGAATTAGGATTTGAAGGTTCCAGCAGGTTCGTCTGATAATTTTGGATTTGGGCGTATGTTTAGAACGGGTTTTGGACGACCCGAGAGCATTTCGACGCATGTTGTAGAAGTCACCATTTTAGAAGAAACTTCATAAGTCTGGGATGAAGTGCATTTCAGTGATATTGATGTCCATTTGGGATTTCGAGTATGGGAATAGCTCCGTATGGTGATTCTGGAGTTGAGAGCGCGATCGGATGTGAATTTGGAGGTCCGTAGGTTATTTTGAAGTCATTTGGCTAAAGATAGAAATTTGAAGGTTTTTGAGAAATCCGATCGGAAGTGGAAATTTTAATATCGGGGTCGGAATGAGATTCCGAAAGTTGGAGAAGGTCCGTAATGTTGAATGTGACTTGTGTGTAAAATTTGGGGTCAATCGGACATGATTTGGTAGGTTTCGGCATCGAATGTAGAAGTTAAAAATTTCAAAGTTCATAAAGATTGAATTGTGATGCGATCCATTGTTTCGATGTTATTTGAGGTGATTTGAGGCCTCGGGCAGGTCCGCATTATCTTTTGGAGCATGTTGGTGTAATGACGGGTCCCGGGGGCCTCGGATGTATTTCGGGTGGTTAACAGATTAAATTTGGAGTTGGGAGAAAGTTGAGGCTGCTGTCATCTGGTGTGAACGCACCTGCGAGGTTTTGACCGCAGGTGCGGCACCGCAGGTAGGGCTATGGTGTCGCTGAAGCGAAAAAAGGGTGGCTTGGCTGGGGCCGCAGGTGCAAGGTTATTTCGGCACCTGCGAAGGCGCAGATGCGGACGAGAGAGCGTAGGTGCAGAGCCGGCTGGGGAAGGAGGAAGTCGCAGGTGCAAGAGTTTGGGCGCACGTGCAGGCGCGCACGTGCAGGCGCGCACGTGCGAAAGGACTGGAGGTAGTGGAGTGTTTTAAAAACGGGAAATTTGGCCATTCTTCTCCTATTTTCATTTGGTGTGGGCGACTGTGGAGAGCTTCAAGGGGAGAATTTCTTCAAGCGTCATAAGGTATGTTGTTCCAATTCATTTCAAGTTAAATACGTGGTTTAGGTACGAATTTAAGTGTGGGAATTTGTGGAAAATTATGGGATTTAGATGAAAACCTAGAATTTGTATTTTTGGATTTTGCCCACGAATTTGAGCATGAAAATTAGAGTAAATTATATATTTGATTTAGTAAGGCTATGGGTAGGGTTTATCTTCGAGAATTTTTTGAATCTGGGAACGTGTGCCCGAGGGCAATTTGATCAACTTTTCGAGAGGAGTTGGGAATTTATATCATTTGAATTGTTATT
Source organism: Nicotiana knightiana (assembly GCA_005239525.1). Taxonomy (NCBI): domain Eukaryota; kingdom Viridiplantae; phylum Streptophyta; class Magnoliopsida; order Solanales; family Solanaceae; genus Nicotiana; species Nicotiana knightiana. Next base: position 18,022 of record ML416740.1, on the reverse strand, counting down.
TGTATTAGAGTATATTTTCATTGGTTTTCCCGTTATTTGGATAGTTTTGGGGCGTTGTGCATCAATTTGAGTCGTCAGAAGGGCTTGGAGGCCAGTTATGAATCTTTGGAGCGAGGTAAGTCTCCTTTCTGACCTTGTAAGAGGGAATTGTCACCGTATGTGAACTAATTAAATATGTGCTACTATTTATGGGGGATACGTATGCACGAGGTGATGAGAGTCCATGCGTAGCTACTATTATGCTTATGTCCGGGTAGTCTAGGACCCAAAAACATGCTTTATTTGTCGTACTTGTAATTTTACTGATAAATTATAATATTTAAACCTTATTGAACTTGGCAAATGAATTTCCAGAAAATATTTAAATACTATCTTCGTGTCCATTAAAAGAGAATTTTATCACTTCCTTGAGTAATTGTTTTCCTGATAAAATGTGAATTTAATGTGTGAATATGTGTATCTATGAGTACCTGAGTCGCATGTATGATTCGTGAGCAGGGTATCTCTATTATTATATATGATCGCGTTGCACGATCGATTCATGAGCGGGGTAATAGATGCATCTATGGTTTGAGTTGTTCGACCCTTCGGCAATGCATATTTATTTATTGATAGTTCGAGCCGTTCAACCCTCGGCATACTTGCGCATTATATTTGCTGAGTATTTCCTGTGATTATTAACTGTTTACTGGCCTTGAATTATAAGTTGTCAACTGAAATGATGAAGACTTAAAATTTGTAAACATGGAAGAAGTTGTTATTTCATATTACTATCTGTTAATTACCTATGATATCCATGCTTAGTGTAACCCTTGATTTTATTAATTTGATCTCTAGTAAGTGTCAAATTCTACCTCTCGTCACTACCTCTTCGAGGTTAGGCGGGATACTTACTGAGTACACGTTGTTTTCGTACTCATACTACACTTGGTGTGCATTTTGTTGCATAAGTACATGCATATATCGTGGCCCCGCTTGGCGCCGTGGCATGGTTGACATTGGACTTTGACGAGTTGCACCATCCCGAGACGACCCGCAGCCGGCAGAGTCTTCCTCGGATGTATTGTACTGTATTTTAAATTCTTTGTCCACTTTGTACTCCGGACGAATATTGTATTACATATATAGTTCTTTGTTATGAATTTGCTCATGCACTTGTGACACCGGGTTCTGGGATGAGTTTGGGATGTATCTTATTAAAGGGATTGTTAAACCCGGAGTGATGTTGTTCCACAACTACCTAAATATGTACTCTCTCTCAAGTAGATACATAATAAATAGGAAAAGCTAATTGAGGGCCCTTTCAATCAACTACAACAAGAACATAGTTGAACAAATAGAGATTAATCAACCAAAATATATTAATATCACAACAAATTCATCCCCGACGGGTTCTACCAAGACCCTATATTAAAGAATTTATCTACTCATGTTCATAAGAATCAAGCCCAAAAGAAATTGCATAATCGAATTACAACGTAATGAATAAAAGAAGTAAAAATCAATGTTTTGTCACTTCAGTGGTTTTCTCTCTTCGAATCCTTTGTCTGCCTTCCGATCCTATTTAAGTTGTGTTTTAGGGGTCTATTTATATGTTTAGGACAAACCCTAAACGTGTAGGAGACTTCTATTCCAACCGGGAAACACTTAAACTCGTCAAAACTCGGAATTGACCGAAACAGGAGCCTGGAGTTTGGGCCCTGGCGCCTGGCGTCTGGCGTTTGGGCTCTAACGCCTGGCTAACACCAGGAAGGGTCAGGCGTTTGGGCTCTGGCGCCGGGCTATAGCCCGGTGCACTCCTCCTCGCCTCTTGAGCATATTTTCGATGTATTTGCATCCATTTAGCTCGGTTTCCATCTCCAATTCACCTACACATGAAATAGACTCTATTATGCACATAAAAAGTGTATTTTTATCATTAACTCACATAAATGTAGGGCATATAACATGTTAAACCATGAATTCTAGCCTCGCATCACCCCTTCTACTCTAGTATAGGCATAAAAGACTTGCATATTTTTCCATTGTTTCATTGAGAGCTACATTTAGTACAGGGCTTGTAACTATGGTGACATTCCGGGTTTTGGGAAGTAAATGTATATGCTGAGCAGCTACGTTATATCTGCTTGAGTTCTTTTTCTAGCTTTATTTTATTGATTCTGTCATGTTCCGCAAATTTTAGGCTTACTTAGTCATAGAGACCAGGTGCCGTCACAATACCTTTCCGAGGGTAAATTGGGTCTGACAAAGGTTCAAGGAATGTCATTGTGGTTAGGTGATAAATTATGCGGTGCATGGTGCTACTTCAACAAATGTATGCAGTCATGTTCTGGTACATCGTGTGGTAGTTGATATGGTGTTCATATATTGGAAACAGGCCTAGCAGAGACTTTCGGGTGTTGGAACTGGGTTCTGAGCTTATTGTATGGATAAAGGAGGATATCGTCAGATTTGATCGAGCTAATGAGCTCAACTAAGTGGTGGCAGCACAGGTAGGTGCACGAAGTGTTAAACAATGAATTTGGGCCCAGAGCAGTTCGTGGCACGTTCGAGGAAGAACGTATGTTTAAGTGGGAGAGAATGTAACGACCTGACCAGTCGTTTTGAGATCTAACTCGTCGTTTGGCGGTTTGAGGCCATGAGCAGCTTCGTTTCAGGTATTATGACTCGTAGGCATGGTTGGAGTTGAATTTCGGGAAGTTCGGAGTCAATTTGGAAAGAAAATTCTCATTTCAGAAGCCTTAAGTTCGAAGACAAAGATTGGAATTTTGAGTAAACGACCTCAGAATCAGAATTTGAAGGTTCCAGCAGGTTTGTATGATAATTTCAAACTTGGGCGTATGTTCGGAATGGGTTTTGGATGACCCGGGAGCGTTTTGGCGCATATTGTAGAAGTCAGCATTTTAGAAGAAACTTCATAAGTCTGGGATGGTGCATTTCAATGATATTGATGTCCATTTGGGATTCCAAGTCTGAGAATAGCTCCGTATGGTGATTCTGGAGTTGAGAGCGTGATCAGAAGTGAATTCGGAGGTCCGTATGTTATTCTGAAATCATTTGGCTAAAGATAGAAATTCGAAGGTTTTTGAGAAATCTGATCGGAAGTGGAAATTTTGATATCGTGGTCGGAATGCGATTCCGAAAGTTGGAGCAGGTTCATAACATTGAATGTGACTTGTGTGCAAAATTTGGGATCAATCGGACATGATTTTATAGGTTTCAGCATCGAATGTAGAAGTTGGAAATTTCAAAGTTCATAAAGATTAAATTGTGATGCGATCCATTGTTTCGATGTTATTTGATGTGATTTGAGGCCTCGGACAAGTCCGAATTATGTTTTGGAGCATGTTGGTGTAATTGGATGGGGTCCCGAGGGCCTCGGTGGATTCCGAGTGGTTAACGGATTAAGTTTGGAGTTGAGAGAAAGTTGAGGTTGTTGTCATCTGGTGTGGCCGCACCTGCGAGGTTTTGGCCGCAGGTGCGGCTATGGTGTCGCAGAAGCGGAAAAGGGGTGGCTTGGCTGAGGGCCGCAGGTGCGAGGTTATTTTCGCACCTGCAAAGGCGCAGATGCGGACGAGAGAGCGCAGGTGCTGAGCCGGCTGGGGAAGGAGGAAGCTGCAGGTGCGAGAGTTTGGGCGTACCTGCGGGTGCGCAGGTGCAGGTGTAGTCACTGCAGGTACGGAAGGACTGGAGGCAGTGCAGTGTTTTAAAAGTGGGAAATTTGGTCGTTCTTCTCCTATTTTGATTTGGTGTGGGCGATTGTGGAGAGCTTCAAGGGGAGATTTTCTTCAAGCATCACAAGGTAAGTTGTTCCAATTCATTTCAAGTTAAATACGTGGTTTAGGTACGGATTTAAGTGTGGGAATTTGTGGAAAATTATGGGACTTGGAAGAAAACCTAGAATTTGTATTTTTGGATTTCCCCCACGAATTTGAGCATGAAATTTAGAGTAATTATATATTTGAGTTAGTAAGGCAATGGGTAGGGTTTATCTTCGAGAAATTTCGAAATTCGGGCATGTGGGCCCGAGGGAAATTTTGTCAACTTTTCGAGTGGGGTTGGGAATTTATATATTTTGAATTTTTATAAGTATTAGAGTATATTTTCATTGGTTTGTACGTTATTTGGATAGTATTGGGGCGTTGTGCATCAATTTGAGTCGTCGGAAGGGCTTGGGGGCCAGTTATGAATTTTCGGAGCGAGGTTAGTCTCCTTTCTAACCTTGTAAGGGGGATTTGTCCCCGTAGGTGAACTAATTAAATATGTGCTACTATTTTTGGGGGCTATGTACGCACGAGGTGATGAGAGTCCGTGCGTAGCTACTATTATGCTTATGCCCGGGTAGTGTAGGACCCAAAAACATGTTTTATTTGCCGTACTTGTAATTTTACTGATAAATTATAATATTAAACCTTATTGAACTTGGAAAATGAATTTCCAGAAAAGACTTAAATATTATCTTCGTGTCCATTAAAAGATAATTTTATCACTTCCTTTAGTAACTATTTTCATGATAAAATGTGAATTTAATGTGGGAATATGTGTATTTATGAGTACCTGAGTCGCATGTATGATTCGCGAGTAGGGTAACTCTATTATTACATATGACCGCGTCACATTATCGATTCGCGAGCGGGGTAATAGATGCATCTATGGTTCGAGCCGTTCGACCCTTCGGCAGTGCATATTTATTTATTGATGGTTCGAGCCGTTCGACCCTCGGCATACTTGCGCATGATATTTGCTAAGTATTTCCTTTGATTTTTAACTGTTTACTGGCCTTGAATTATAAGTTGTCAACTGAAATGACGAAGACTTAAAATTTATAAATATGGAAGAAGTTGTTATTTCCTATTACTATCTGTTAATTACCTATGATATCCATGCTTAGTGTCACCCTTGATTTTATTAAATTTACCTCTAGTAAGTGTCAAATTCGACCTCTCGTCACTACCTCTTCGAGGTTAGGCGGGATACTTACTGAGTACACGTTGTTTTCGTACTCATACTACACTTGTTGTGCATTTTGTTGAACAACTACATGCATATATCGTGGCCCCGCTTGGTACCGTGGCATGGTTGACATGGGGACTTAGACGAGTTGCACCATCCCGAGACGACCCGCAGCCGGCAGAGTCTTCCTCGGATGTATTGTACTGTATTTTTAATTTGTTGTCCAGTTTGTTCTCTGGACGAATATTGTATTACATGTATACGTCTTTCTTAGAAATTTGTTCATGCACTTGTGACACCGGGTTCTGGGATGAGTTTGGGATGTATCTTATTAAATCGATTGTTAAACCATCGTTACTTACTTAAGGAATTTTTATTTACTTATTATGTAATGAAATGAAAGGTAATAAAGATTTCAAATGCTAGAATAGGAATTTAATTTAACTATTTTGTGTTGGCTTGCCCGACATTGGTGTCCGGCGCCATCACGACCTTAATGGATTTCGGGTCATGACAACATGGTATGAGAGCACTTGGTTCCCTTAGGTATCACGAGTCATGAGCAAGTCTAGTAGAGTCTTCCGATCGGTACAAAGACGTCTGTACTTATCTTCGAGAGGCTACATGGCTATTAGGAGTACTTCCCTTCTTGATTTCCTCATCGTGCGGTCTAATTCCCTTTAAGGCTTATGCCTACGTTTCTTCTTATTCCATCTTATGCGTCGCGAAGCGCTTGCTATAAATCGGGAATTTGAGGAATGGTAACGGTACAATAGATATGGTGCGGGATGTTTTTCCATGCGTAGGTGGTTGAGGCTACTGTCGTTGCCCTGCGGAAGGATATTATGTTATTTCCGCTCAGTAATTGTATTTCGGAGAGCTTTGAGGCTATGCTCAGGTGGTTATGATGTTTATGATTGATTATCGCACGGTGTTGATGTGATGGTGGGATGCTTGCCCATAGGTCGGGGTGAATGACTTGAGAGGAGGTCTTCCCAGAGCGTGATTCCGAGGTTTCGGTAGTTGATTTCCGGTGGAGAAAAGGCAATTGAACTATAAATGTTAAATTTTGGGTTGATAAAGTAATAAGACTTGGTGTTTTCAAGTAAGGTGGGACTTTCATCTGTGATGTGGTATCGTTGTCTTTGATCGGATAGAATATGTTAAGTTCGTCGATGTTATAGTTTCTTCGGTTGCATTAGGTCAGAGTGTTGTGAAGTAATACTGAAGAAGCGGTTGTCAGAGATCGTGGTGTGCGGTGGTTCAAGACTGGATAGGTATTTCGAATGCGGGCAGCTCAAGAAAGATGATCTTCGGAAAGGTTTGAAGTTGTGGTGATCTGCTAGTTTAAGTGCTACAAAGATAGTTATTGGCCTAAGGAAATGGCTAGGCAGCAAGGGATGAAGAAGGACACGTGGGAAGTGTCAGGTGATGGTTAAATTTCTAAAAGGCCAGGTGTAAGAAAAGGAAGTTAAGTAGTCGCTTAAAGGAATGAGTTTGACCAAACTGGGAGAGTGGCCGTGTAGCATATGAGTTTTGTGGTAAGATAGCCGCCCATCTTGAGAAGAAACTTGGAGTGATTTGAGAATTTTAGTGGACGGGGACTGGGTCCACGGGCTTAAATTGAAATGCTGGTTATTACGGTGGAAGATTGGATGCAACGGAGAAGGGGGTTGCTTGACTTGAAGAAGGATGCAGTATAGTAGTGAATTGGAAGATGTTGTCGCGCTTAATGTAGATGTCCATGAGGAGTGAACGGACTGGTGCAGTTGGTGAATGAGAACGGGTGTAGGATGGGGCATTGATGTCGTAGAGATTGTGCAGTACAGCGTCATTGGAAGGTGTTAGTTGGTAATTTCTGCATGAGGGTTATCTCCTGTGAGTAGGTTAGCGGTCGTGTGGTTGGCATGTTTCTGCGAGGAATTCCAGTGGCTATTCAGTAGGAGGCCGAATATGTGAGTGATGCTAGAGAATTAGAGTATTCATGGAATGCTAACAGGAGAATTTAGAAGAATTTGATGGGTTGGTTGAGCAAGATCATGTCAACAATGAAGAAAGAATTTCGGTAGGGTCCAGAGTGGTATAAGGAGTAATTTCAGGCTAAGTGGGAGAGTCCCACCACCTGCGATTGGGTTGCAGGATTATCTTCTCATGGGGTTGCGGATTATCGGCGTATTGGAAAGTTATTGCAGCTAAGGGGAAAGCGGTAAAATTGTAATCGAGCATGAGATTTGATAAAGGTGTGAAAGGGCTGGCCTTATTGAATCAGGTTTAGGCTTTGGAAAGATTCAGGATTTATGCTTAGTACAGAGGTAATTTACAAGGGAAGGGATTCAGTCGTGTGCTTTATCAAGATGGGTGTTCAGGTGTCACGACCCAATTTCCCTCCGTTGGGTATCGTGATCACACCTAGCCTTAGGGACTAGGTAAGCCTAGCAGTTACTAAATAACAACAATAAATAAGGAGAACCAACAGTCTTGATATAGAATCTCAACAGAAAGTACAAACTTTCCCAAAACCCGTGGTACAAGTCATAAGCTCTACGAATCTTCTACAACTTCTAAGTACAACTGTTTGGAAATAAATACAACAGTGTATGAATAATAAATACAAAGAAGGTGACTCTGACGCCTGTGAACGCAGCAGCAGGTTACCTTGAATCTCCTCAGCAATCATCCACACAGCTACTACAATATATATACCTGGATCTGCACACAAAAAATGTGCAGAACTGTAGTATGAGCACACCACAACGGTGCCCAGTAAGTATCAAGACTAACCTCGATGGAGTAGTGATGAGGACTAGTCAAGACACCACTAGTCTACAAAATAAATAGCATGAATATAGAAATGACCGAACGTTACATCTACCTAAGGCTTCACGGAATAATTCACGACAACGACAATATAAAGCGGAAGGAAATTACATAAATCAATCGCGAACAGCACAGAAATACACGGAAAGATGGACAGCAAAACAAGCCGAATCGAAAGGAAACGCAATACAATAGTGAATACCAATAACTCAACTCCACGTCAGTTCGTTCACATCGGGCCTTAGCCATTAAATTCCGTAACTGGTAGAAGTCTTTAAACAGCAGTTCATATGAAAAACTCTTGCAAATAAAATCATTTTTGTATGGAACAGTTTCCTTTGAAAACATACTTTCTCCAAAAGTAGATGTAAGTATATTTAGTAGAGAGAATTATGAAAAACATAGTTTCTTTCAAAATATGAAACTTCCCAAGGTTGTTTTCCCAGTAAAAGACTTCCAAATATCATTTTAGCCAAGATTAGAGCTTTTCAAATATACCTTCGATGTAAAAGTCGTTCAAATATAATCATTTCAAACCATTGCTTTTTCAATAATACTTTTCAATAAAATCACTTGATAAAAATCTCCTCAAGATTTATCCATCGGAACTCAGTCCGTAACTCAGAAATTTGCCATGCAGTAAAGGAGGAATATCAAATCTTGCCAATAATTGCAATGAGAGATCAGTAGGAATATCCAAATTTAGAACAACGGAATAAATACAAAGACAAGTGCACGACATCACCCTTCGTGCTTTTACCTTCAACCTCACCAATGTCCCCTCGTGCATAACCTCACAAACACTCGGCACGGAATGTCCCCTCGTGCAATAAAAAAATAACACTCGGCATGGAATGTCCCCTCGTGCAATAAATAAATAAACACTCAGCACGGAATGTCCCCTCATGCAATAAATGAATAAACACTCGCACAAAATGTCCCCTCGTGCATAACCTCACAAACACTCGGCAGAGAATGCCCCCTCGTGCAATAAACAAATAAACACTCGGCATGGAATGTCCCCTCGTGCATAACCTCACAAACACTCGGCACGGAATGTCCCCTCGTGCAATAAATAAATAAACACTCGGCACGGAATGTCCCCTCGTGCATAACCTCACAAACACTTGGCACGGAATGTCCCCTCGAGCTAAAATAACATAAACAACAATTTAACAAGGGAAATCAACAATAAGAACCATAAATCACAGCATTCGGAAATCAACAATAAGAACCATAAATCACAACATCCGAAAATCAACAATAAGAACCATAAATCACAACATCCCGGCAAGTGAGTCAACAACGCAAACAGTATCATTAACAGTATAAACAACAATTGAAATCATACCATCCCGGTAAGGGAGTCAATTATGAAAACAACATCATCCCGGCGAGGGAAACAACTATAACCATTCTCGCCTAAATAGTTAACTTTACGAAATAAAGCTCAGCTCAAACAAGGGCCCAATAATAGGATACATAAAGAAAACACCAACAACATAAATGTTTATCAACTAGGTCCAAGTAAAACATAAGGTAAAATTATATAAAGCACAATGTAAGACTCACGGGCATGCTTGACACCAACGAACGGATATTCTAACTACGGCTGAACAACTATAAAGCTAGATAACACTAGTATGGTCAATTTGGCAGTTTCAGGAAGCAAGTATAGCATGAAGATAAGAGCGGTAAGATGTTCAATTAATTCAATTAAGATCAAATAGCCAACAAAGGAATCCAAAAGTAAGAAATTCTAATCTAAGCAGGAAAGGATGAAATTAACAACCAAGGATTCAAACGTAACAATTACAACTCATACACAGGTAACATAAGAACCTACGAATCCTAAAAGGCCAATATATTAGCAAATAAGTCCGAGTACGCACTCGTCACCTCATATACACGGACTACAATCAACAAAGAAGACTCAATCCTAAAGGATATTTCCCCCACACAAGGTTAGGTTAGATACTTACCTCAATGACGACAACCCTGGTACTCCAAAATAGACTTCTCGGGAGGAAAGACCTCCGGACGACTCACAATCAACTAAAACAACTTCAAAATACACATAAAACGTATAAAGATCTATTACAAATAATAAAGTTTCAATCTTTACAAAATTATAAAAATCGACCCAAAAGTCGACCCCCGGGGCCCGCACCTCGGAACCCGACAAATTTTACAAATTCCGATTACCCAATTGGATACAAGTTCACTCCAATTACGATAACATTTCTAAATTCAAATCATGAATTTTCATTTTTTGAAGTTTTCTTTCTAAACCCACAATCCCCTCAACCCAAAACACAAACTAAATGATAAAGACAAGAACTAATTCATGAAATATAATTAATAATAGTGGAAGAACACTTACCCATTCGATTTGTGTGAAAAACTCTCAAAGAATCGCCCAAAACCGAGTTCTAGAAGTCAAAATATGTTTAAGATAGTGAAACCCCGATTTTGCAAACTTATATTCTGCCCAGGTGCTTTGTGAATCGCGATCGCGGGAATCGAGGCACGATCATGTAGAAGGAATTGGCTGCTGGTGTAAGATGTGCTCCGCAATCGCGGAGAATCTTATGCGATCGCGTCTAAGGGGCAGGCTGGCTTCTGCGATTGCGGATGGAGTTATGCAATCACAGTGAAGGAAAAACTAGGGGTCCAAAGCAACATTATTCGATCGCGACTTCACCTATGCGATCGCATAGAAGGAAACCAAATGACAGGTTCAACAGTTCAAAAATAGGTAAAATGGACCCGGAACCTATACGAAACACACCCGAGGCCCCCGGGACCCCATCTAAATGCACAAACAAGTCTTATAACCTAATACGGACTCACTCGATGTTCCAAATCACATAAAATAACATTAAAACGACAATCAAACCAAAAATCAGTGAAATTCCTCAAAACTTCTTTAAACATCAAATTTTGCATTTAAGGTCCGAATCACGCCAAACGGAGTCCGTTTCATACCAAACTTCACAGATAACACATATAAACCATATCGAACCTGTATCGGAACCAAGATACGGGCCCGATACCACAGGTTTCACATAACATTTCATTTTCAAAAACCTTTATATTTTTCAGAAAACAATTTTCTTTAAAAATTCATTTCTGGGACTTGGGACCTCGGAATTTGATTCTGGGCATACGCCCAAGTTCCATATTTTCCTACGGACTCTCCGGGACCGTCAAATCATGGGTCCGAGTCCGTTTACCAAAAACATTGACCGAAGTCAACTTTATTCAACTTTCTAATACAAAATTATCATTTTTATCAGTTTTTCACATAAAGGCTTCCCGGCTACATGCTCGGGATATGCACGCTAATCGAGGTGAGATAGAAGGAGGTTTTCACGACCTCGAAACATAGAATTAGCTATAAATATACGGGATGACCTTTTGGGTCATCACATCTTCCCCAACCCACATAAGCCCGATGAAACAATCACAACCACAATATAGCCTTCACATCACCACCGATAAGCCTCATATCTCTACTTCTCACCCTCTACTCATTTACATAAGACTGGATTCTACATCCATATCCGGCATTAGCCTCAATCAGCTGCATCGACTCATGACTACACCCACAAGGCACGACCACACAACATAGCACATCACACATAGGCTCAAATAACACTTTCCATCACAATAGCTTCCCGAAATCAACTCGACATTGGCAATTAGCCCCACATCTGAAAGAACTTTGTTTCCAAACCCCATAACACTGATAATGATGCAATGATAACGAAGACTTCATTATTAAACACCTGAATCACCAAGCCACAACTAACACCACCGGGCACACATCCCGCAACCAAACTAAAGAAACACATAACGAAATGACTGAATATGAAAATAGAAACATATAAAGGAACTATCAAACAAGCCCATAGGCACAAATCTCCATCAATACCAACTTACCAAAATCAATATAACAAGGAAGAGGCAACGCATATGAAAAAATCACAAGGATTCCATCCTGATAAAATTCCACCGCGGTACTCAGCCCGGTCCAAACATATCGAGCACAAATATCACGAGGACCTCGCCCTCAGCTCTGAATCACATACCGAAAATATATCATACCAATTGAAATTCCTCCACTAATTCATCTCAGCTGATAAAATCATAACGCTAGCTGATCTCACACCTCGATGGAATATCAAATCACAACTCGTAAACAAAATACTCAGGAAAATCACATAAAGCTTACCACGATGAACAACAAGGACTCACTTCCCGTCTCACCACTATAAGGAATGAAATAAACAACGATAGACATTGGCTACTACTCATAGAATCTCCCAACAGGAGAAAACACAAAATGGAGTGAAAAACATGGAACTCACTCATAAATGAAACAACAAATAAGGAAACCCGTCCCGACCAGCAGAACTATAATGAAATACAATTGATGCCCCTCTATAACACATCAAAACATACCTGTGTGATGATATCTGGCACAACGGCCTCTATTTTACTATATGAAACACAACAATGGGTCGGGTCTCCCCCTCTTAGGCGCCCTCTACTCACCTGACTACCCTGCTACCACACACCTACCTGAATCCTGGGACAATCTCTCACCCTGTGGCTAACATCTCCACACTGAAAACAATCTCGCTGTCGTCAAGGCTGTGGAAAAATACACAATACGAACCCTCTGAGACCTATGAGTACCTGAAATCCCATGCGAAGCTGGTAATGCAAACTGAACTGGTTGACCCACAAAACTTCTACCATGTCGTACCTTGCCTCCACAATACGGACCATTAGATTCCTCCAATCTACAAGGCATCATTGCCTCCCTGAACTCCCTCCCTGATCTCATATGTCCTCTCGCCCGGTCCCACGTGCGCTCTAACCGGCGAGCGATCCCTTTTACCTACTGAAACGAGGCATCCTACTCTAACTCTCGAGTCCCGCTAAACCGAATATCATGCCTGAATCTCCCAAATGACTCTACGGACTCATCTCCCAACTGAAGCAACCAAGCGAAGTGCATGTCTGGCCAACTTACTGAATCTAACGACATGCTCCAATAGTGACATAGCACCCTGACGCAACTGCTCAAACTCTGCGCGCCGTACATCTTGAAGGAACTGAGGTGCAACCTCCCTCAAAACATCTCCGAAATCTGAATCCACGATAGTAAAGCTAAATCGGCCAGGTTACCCCCAACCCATATGCCGCCACCACTGATCAACCCACTACTCTGAACCTGAGACGTGACAAAAGCAATCTCGTTAGTCTCCACAATACCTGAAGTACGAAGAATATAGTGACACTCCTCTGGGAAACCCTGGGCACCATCTGCCGCCAATCCACTGAAAAATAAAAGGGTGATACTTTTTGTACCTCTCAAGCCCAAGGTATTCTTCCTCAGAGGCTACTGTCCTAACCACGGGCTGAACTGAAACCACATGTCGTGCTGCCATAACAACTGGAACCTGACCAATATGATCTCGCTACTCTGGAGTGTAGACGGTGTGAGTCTGAACTCCTCCCCTGATCTGTGAAGCAACTGGTGCATTAGAATCATCCCTGCCTAAGTCAATGTACCACTTATACTCAAAACTGCGCTCAGATATCCTGAAGTCCGGGGTAGCAACAGGCACCCCCTGTACCTGTCCCCCAACTAGAACTACTGGTGATTCCTCAACGGCTGCTCTGGTAGGCATCTTAACTGCGACACGTGCTCCTCGTTGGCCCCTGTCTCTGACCCTTGCGACACTTGCCTCGGGGTAACATCATCAGGAACCGTTGTTCGTGTCCTCACCATCGGTGAGAGAATGGAACGATAATTTCAAACTTTAAGATCAATGAACTCCTACGATAGGAATGAAGGAACTGATATTGTCCTAATAGTTTCGTAGCCTCTCGAAGATAAGTACAGACGTCTCCGTACCAATCCGCAAGACTCTACTAAACTCTCTTATGACTCGTAACACCTATGAACCTAGAGGTCTGATACCAACTTGTCACGACCCAATTTCCCTTCGTTGGGTATCGTGATGGCACCTAGTATTAGGGACTAGGTAAGCCTAGTAGCTACTTAATAAAAATAATAAATAAGGAGAACTAACAGTCTTGATATAGAATCTCAACAGAATGTACAAACTTTCCCAAAATCGGTAGTACAAGTCATAAGCTCTACGAATCTTCTACAACTTCTAAGTACAACTGTTTGGAAATAAATACAAACAGCTGAACCATTCTGGTTCTAGTGTCTCGCACCTGCGATGGTATTTCCACAGGTGCAGACACGCAGGTGCGAAGGGGGTGCTGCAGGTGCGACCCCATTCCATTAAAGAAATTTCCACACCTGCGATGGTATTTTCGTAGGTGCGGGCACGCGGGTGCAGAAGAGGTGTCGTAGGTGCGACCCAAGGCCACTTAATGAACTTCCGCACATGCGATTGGGTTTCTGCAGGTGCGGCACCGCAGGTGCGAAATGTCTGGGCAATTTATACCAAAAATTCGAGGGTTTGAATTTCATAATTCCAAAATGGATTGTGAGCTCGAAACTTGGCAATTTTCAGTGGGATTTGAAGAGGAGGAGCATAGGTAACGTTTTCTAACCTTAATCCCTTTATATATCGTTAATCTCTATCTTTTTCCTCAATCTAATCAAGGAAATTGGATGAAAAACCATGGAAATGGGATGAAATCTTCCCCAGTAGAAATCTGATGATTTAGGGAGATTTAGACGTCGGATTTTGTTGATTCTTGTTCGAGTGGGTTCATGAGCGAATGGGTGTTCGGTAAATATGAATTTTACCCGATTCCGAGAGGTGGGCCCGGGGGACTTTTTGGGAAAATTTCCTAATTTCGCGTATTAGCTTATAAATAATTAGCTATTTTGTTCCCTTGAAGTGATATTTACACCATGCAATCGATTTGAATAGATTTGGGCCACCCGGAGTCAGATACTCGTGGAAAGAGCGTGATATTGAGTTGATTAGCGCAGTCAAGGTAAGTGGCTTTCCTAATTCTGTGTTGGGGACTTTGCCTTAGGAATTTTTATACTGATTTTGTTATGTGGACGTCGTGTACGCAAGGTGACGAGTGCGTACACGGGTCATTGTTTCTAAAATCCTATTTTTACTCTCATGAAATCGCTCATTTTCATTCATATATTACTATTTCCTATCTTAATTGAGTAGATAGCCTAAGAGTAAGCATGCCTACCTGTTCTTACTTGATTTCCTCTTATTTGCTACTAGTCATATCATGCTTAGGTAGTTTTACCCTATTCTTACCTATTGTTTTCCTAGACTGTTTAGTTAAGCCATAATTGACATACTTCTGCTTTGCATATTTAAATTGGGACTACGGACCGATATCCGGGAGATTTCCCCCTATACTGCATTTCATATTTAAATTGGGACTACGGACCGAGATCCAGGAGCTTTCCCCCTGTACTGAAATGCATATTTAAATTGGGACTACGTACAGAGATCCGGGAGCTTTCCCCCTGTACTGCATAGCATATTTAAATTGGGACTACGGACTGAGATCCGGGAGCTTTCCCCGTGTACTGCATTGCACATTTACTGTTGAGATACCTGTTCTGCTGAGCTGAGGGCTCTCTTATGTTATTAAATCTTCCGTTCTCGTTAATCCTGTTTATCATTGCTTATCTATTTTCCACTATTTTAAAAATCATATATTGACTTATTTTACAAACTCAGTAAGGCCTCAACCTGACCTCGTCACTACTTGACTGAGGTTAGGCTTGGCACTTACGGAGTACCGAATGTGGAGTACTCACGCCCTTTCCTGCGCATGTTTTCCCCATGTGCAGATCCAGGTACCAGCACCCAGTATCATGGCTAGGAGTCGTTCTAGCAGCAGCCAGGAGACCGTGAGGAATTCTGCAGCGTCCGCAAAATCCCACGAGTCCCCTTGATCACTCTCAACTATGTCTAATAAAAGACTAAACGGGCGTTGCAAATATAATCCGGGGTATTATGCCCAGAGTCGATCCCACAGGGAATTTACGTATCAACCAAGTCTTTAGAATACGCAACTTTTACTCAATCAATTATCTCAAGACTTTTTAATATAAATTGG
Organism: Nicotiana knightiana; assembly: GCA_005239525.1. Lineage (NCBI taxonomy): Eukaryota > Viridiplantae > Streptophyta > Magnoliopsida > Solanales > Solanaceae > Nicotiana > Nicotiana knightiana. The sequence continues at coordinate 2,152 of ML416740.1, read as the reverse complement.
TGATGTTTTACTAATTCTACTGACAATAATAATAACTAGCAATTACTAACAATGTGTTGTAAACAATTATGATAAAGGTCTAAGGTTATGGTTTCCCCCGTCGGTGAACTTCCTTCTCGGATACTTCTTATAGTTTGATTAGTTGTCTCTATCAATCATGAACACTCTATCTACCATAAATCTCTCTCAAGTAATTATGATAATTTACTAGACGCACTCTCTCAAGTTACGCTAGCTAGATTGCATTACAGTTCACTTTAGATTGCACCCGAGGTATCGTTATCTCTAATCCAACCTCTAAACCCTCGGTTATGACTTTCGTCTATACTCCGGGAGTGGTGTTGTTCAAACAACTACCTAAATATGCACTCTCTCTCAAGTAGATACATAATAAATAGGAACAGCTAATTGAGGGCCCTTTCAATCAACTACAACAAGAACATAGTTGAACAAATAGAGATTAATCAACCAAATATATTAATATCACAACAAATTCATCCCCAACGGGTTCTACCAAGACCCTAGATTAAATAATTTAGCTACTCATGTTCATAAGAATCAATCCCAAAAGAAATTGCATAATTGAATTACAACGCAATGAATAAAAGAAGTAAAAATCAATGTTTTGTCACTTTAGTGGTTTTCTCTCTTCGAATCCTTCGTCTGCCTTCCGATCCTCTTTAAGTTGTGTTTTAGGGGTCTATTTATATGTTTAGGACAAACCCTAAATGTATAGGAGACTTCTATTCAAACCGGAAAACACTTAAACTCGTTAAAACTCGAAATTGACCGAAATAGGAGCATGGCGTTCGGGCCCTGGCACCTGGCTAACGCCAGGCTAAGGCTGGTGTTTGGGCTCTAACACCTGGCTAACGCCAGGCTAAGGCTGGCGTTTGGACTCTAACGCCTGGCTAACGCCGGCAGGGTCAAGCATTTGGGCTCTGGCACCAGACTATAGCCTGGTGCACTCCTCCTCGCCTCTTGAGCGTATTTTCGATGTATTTGCATCCATTTAGCTCGGTTTCCATCTCCAATTCACCTACACATGAAATAGACTCTATTATGCACATAAAAAGTGTATTTTTATCATTAACGCACATAAAATGTAGGGCATATAACATGTTAAACCATGAATTCTAGCCTCGCATCAATACCCCACACNCCGTTTCCATCTCCACTTCACCTACACATGAAATAAACTCCATTAAGCACATAACAAGTGTAATTTTATCATTAATGCGCATAAAATGTAAGGTATATCACATGTTAAACTATGCAATTTAGTCTCGCATCAAGACCCCACACTTAAACCATTTGCTCGTCCTCGAGCAATCACACTACACTCATGTACACAACTTATTAAGAAAATCTCTTACACGTTATACTATGAATATTTAAAACAGTTCAAGCACAAAGGTGTGACATCCTCACCTCAATAATCGACTCACAAATACCATGCTTTATTCACAATTCACTAACCACTCGAACATAGAGGTCAACAACATTACCTTTCCTTCATGAATCATGTGCCCTCACCAAATCAAAGAGCTAGTTCCACACACAATAAAATTTAAGAACACTTAGGAACTCAAGATAGAAAGAATTCACTCGCTCTCAGAAATAATATTCATATGCCACAAAAGATGCACCATAGGCTTGCCCGTAGTGTACTACTCTACTAATCGAGCTCATTCAGTCTAGGATCAAGTAGGACTTTATTTGGTTGTAATGTAGGCTGCGGGACGGGTAGGATACATTTGGATATAAGAGTGACTACACCTCCGTAAGCACATTAATACATATACTTTCGCATTCAACCTCAAACTTATAATAAGCCAAACTCCACCTCCACATCAATGTTATTACCCCATACTTCTTTAAGCATAATTACATTAAGAGTCACCACATATATTTTTCTTTCATAATAATACAATTTTTTATACTTTATTTATTTATTTTTCTTTTCTTTTCTTCTTTTTCTTTTTTTCTTGCTTTTTCAAATGACTCTTACTTTTCCACACAATGCACCTTTCTCCTTATTTCAATTATTCCCCTCAAAAACCACCCTACCTCCCCACACTTTAACTTCTCCATAATTCATCACATTTTCAGTGCTTATGAGAGGTGACAAGGTTCAAATATATGATCGATT